>PVJX010005577.1:0-84267 GCA_004027295.1 Dolichotis patagonum | reverse complement strand
GGGAGGGGCCGGCAGGGCGGGGAGTGGCCGGCAGGGTGGGGAGGGGCGGGCTGCTTTGGGAGCCACCTCCCAGGTGGGTGCGTCCCTTCTCCCAGGTGCGATTAGGACAGCGCCTGAGTCATCGGGCACCACCGCTGCCAAGTGGGTGACTAAGTCTCCTAGGAAAGTGGCGGCTGAAAGTGAATTTGGAAAGAATGGCAAAGGTTTGCTCCCGACTACATAAAAGCTCTTGTCACATCTGCTAAATACCAGCACTGTGTTACGTGCTTTGCAGGTTGCGTTCTCCCAGGAACCTTAAGAAGTAGCTCACAACCCTAAAAAGTAGTTCACGCTGGCCTGGAGCTCACCAGTCCTCTTGCCTCAGCCTCCTGAGTGCTCGAGTACACGCGTGTGCCCTGACGCTGGACAAAGGAGTATTTTAAATTCCCACTTTATAGATGAGGGAACTGAGGCAGAGAGGTTAACAACTCTCCATCACTAGCAGGTGGCAGCAGGGTCGGTCCATCCGCAGCCCTTTACCTGAAGCTCCACTATCCTCTGTTTTCTTTTTTAAGGTTATAAATTGCCTTGAACAAGCTGTCTTCTATTTATTCCATACTTCAGTAGGGACTCCGAGGCGATTTCCTGCACTGTGGATGGGACAGGAAGCCCACACAGACCTTCCTGCCAGAAAAGCGCCCCCACCTCCCACACTCTGGAATCTTCTGTTCTTTTTGGCACTGAATGAGCAGGTGAGACTTTGAGAGGAGTCTGCACTCCCCTCCCCTTCTAGACAGTTCTCCAGGCAGCCCAGAGAAAGGGGCCCTATTTACTATTGTTTTGTGTTGTTATTTTTTTTGAGACAGGGTCTCATTATGTAGCCCAGGCTGGCCTTGAACTCCCAATAGTGCTGCTGCCTCAGCCTCCCAAGTGCTGGGGTCACAGGCATAGGTCACCACATGCCCTTCAAAGGGGCTCTTAAAACACTGCTTGCAGCTGTTACTCAGCTGGTGTCCTCTCCAGGTCCTTCTACAAGGGCATGGCCCTGCCCTGCTGACCTGATCTCACGTGCTGGCCTCAGGACCCCTTTACTATCTTCAAATTATTGAAAACCTCCCAGAGCTCCTTGTTTCTGTGAGTTATGGCTATTAATATTTACTGTGTTGGGAATTAAAATGGAGGAAATTGAAAACCATCCCTTTAAAACAGTAATAATCCCATGACAGGTTCACAGAAACAGTTCTATGAAAAATAACTATATTTTCCAAAAGCAATTGTAATTGTAAGAGTAGCATTGTTCTGCAAATCTTTTGTATGGATTAGTGGCCCTGCAGTCCATCCCTTGAGACCACTGTCGCCACTGGAAAATTCTACTGCTACTCAGGAGGGGAGAGTAGAGGAGAGTAATATGTTAGTCTACTGGGATGAGACTTGTGTCTGGGTCTCAGGTGCCCCCACCCCACAGTGAAAACAGCTGGCTGCTTCTAGAATGTTTAGCCTTGTTTTCCTTCATTTTGCTCTGTTTGCTTTTCCTTCTTATGTCATGGTCTGCCAGTCACTTCTGCTCTTGGCTGATTATTTAGATAAGCATTTTACGTGTTCTTGATGTGAGACAGAAAAAGAACACAGGTAACTCCCTACACTAGGCAAACTGGAGCCATTAAAAAATATTTTTTCGCTGTTCATCTTGGCACATGTCTGTAAGGCCAGCACTCAGGAGACTGAGGCAAGATGATCACCTCAAGTTTGAGGCCAGTCTGGGCAGTATAGTGAATTGAAGGCCAGCCTGAACTACATGGCCAGACCCCTGTCTCAAGCAAAATGAGCAAATATATATTTCCTATACCAATTTGCTTGCCAACAACAAATCAGAAACCTGTAGTAATTTCATATGCCCAAAGTCAGTCATTGTTACTGTCACTAAACAGGGTCCCAGGAAGTGTCCAGAGTGGACAAGGGGAACCTTGACTGACCTTATTCGCTGGGCAGGTTGCAGGTTTGCTGACTTCCATCACAGAAAGAATTCAGGATGCATCAGTAAGAAACATAAAGGGATTTATTAGCAGAATTTTTGAAGTCCATATGCAAAGAAATAGGGTATGGGCCCTCAAGAGGGAGACAGGCATCTTGTGGCCTGGAGCTGGGCATATTTGTGGGGATTTGGGGTGTGTCCCCTTGAGGCAAGAGATTAGAGTGTGTCAGGTTGACTGGGCAAGTGGGCGTGACCTGTCGATCATGGCTGTGCAGTCGTGTGTCCAGAAAAACAGTTCCCAATCCCTGCACCTGGGACCAATCAGAAGGTGCTATCTTCAGTTCCTCTGGCAGGAGATGCAGAAGGCTTTTGACAGTGCAGCCTAGATCTGAGGTCAGCCTGAGGAGTGACCATCATGAGATTCTTCAGTAGTCCACTCTCTCTCTCTCTGCAGAGACTATTTCTTTTCCTACCTTTATTAAATACAAAACCTCATTACCTCTTCGCATGGTAGGTCTTGTCAGTTTGTTGTTCAAGACAACAAGAACCTGGAAAAACCCAGAAGGAGCCTATAGCACCCCAGCACCTGACAGCACCCCGAGATGACCTACATTAATGCAACTGTTCTCATGTGTTGGAAGCTGTCCTCCCACTAGTGAGCATCTTGAGGCTGGGGACTGGGGACCTGCTGTCCTCCCGCTAATGAGCATCTTGAGGCTGGGGACCAGGGGAAGAAGCGCAGTTTACAGGTGGGAGGCGCAGGCCCAGAGCCCAGCTCACTGACTTCATGTCTTTACAAACCTTAGGAATTTTTCCCAGAAGAGAAAGAAAAACTTGAATAACTTTTGTGTCCTGACACTAAAGTTTTTCTCAGAGTACAGCTTTAATATTACTGTTTCCTTGTCTCCTTTTTAATCTATCTTTATTTCTTCTATCCCACCTCATTACCACCTATGTGTATAACATCATGCATATAGCAGGGCTGGGGGGGACCGACCTGTGGTAGACAGAATACTGTCCCCATCCCCAAGAACTCTAGAACCTGTGAATGTCACCATATGTGGCCAAAGGGAACTTCCATGTTAAGAATCTTGACATGGGGACGAGTACCCTGGATGATCCAGGCAGTGCTGACCCAGTCATATTTATGCTTAAAGAGCAGGAGATCATTTCTGGTCAGAGGGGGACATGACCAGGAAAGAATGACCAGAGAGGCGATGGTGATAGCTGTGAAGACAGGGAAGAGGCCAAAGCCAAGGAACATGGGCAGCCTCTGGGCATGGAAAATGCCATGTTAGGGAATTTCCCTGGAGCTGGCAGAAAGAAACGCTGTCCTGTGGACCCTTTGATGTCACCATTGAGACCTGAGTTGGGCTTCTGACCCCCAAAGTTGTAGGACAATACATTTGTGTGCTTTTTCTTTTTTTCTGAGATACCATTTTGCTATGTGTTCCCGGCTGGCCTTGAACTCATGTCGGTCCTCTTGTCTCAGCCTCCTGAGTGCTGGGATTACAGTTGTGTACCACCATGGTGGCTTTATTTGTGTGGTTTTAAGGAACCAAGTTAATGGTGGTCAAAGCTAGTAGTACACTGACCAGGCTATGCGGAGCCAGCCCTCTACTTCCTCCGCGAGGGGGCTATGCGGCCTAGGCGTGCACCCACCAAAGGTCGGCTCCTGTGTTTCCTCTAGGCTCCTCTTAGACATCTCTAGCCCAGTCTTCCAGCCTGCGTGGGCTGTGCCCTGGACCCATCCTCACAGAAAGGGCCATGCAGCTGGTGCACCCACTCGGAGTCCTAAAGGACCATGGTGGCTATTGAGTGACCGTGGATGGGACTTGGATGTGCAGGATGGGGGTTCTCACACCTGTGCATGAGGCTGCTCACAGTGCAGGGGCTGTGGGTGAGAAGACAGCACAGGCCGCAGGCTGCAGGGAGGGCCGGGCACTGCACAGTGAGCCAGTGCTGGGTGAATGGGAGCAAATCCCCCCACCTACCACGCTTTAAGGCATCCCAGAATTCCAAGCTTAATCTACACCTTCCAGGTCATTAGAAAAATATGCCAGCTAAGGAAGACTTTAGTTTGATCTCTACTGTGTAAGTGTTTAGACACATGAGATTTGTAACTCCATTTATAGTCTTTTTTTTTTTTTTTTTTTTTTTTGGACCAGGGATCAAACTCACATCCACATGCTTGCCAGGCAGGTGCTTATGCCGCTGAGCTAAATTCCTGGCCCCTACATTTATATTCTTATCTGGGCTCTGGGAATATTGAGGGCAGGCCTGGTCCATACCTGAGTATTATTTTCTGTGTGTTGACTTTATTGACAATTCCAAGTACGCATATAAACACAATGTTTACTATACAGTTTAATCATCTAGTTGGATTTAGTGGTGCATGCCTATAACCCTAGCACTTGGGAGGCTGAGGCAAGCAGGATAACTATGAGTTTGAGGCCAACCTAAGATACATAGTGAGCTCAAGGCTAGCTTAAACTACATAGAGAGACTCTGTCTAAAAAAACAAAACAAAACAAAAAAAAAAACCCCAAAATCCGGAAAATAGTGCATTATGGTCTATTACAATTCACTTATGCAAGCCACCACCTATTAATTAAGGTGTTCAGAGAACAAGGCACTCCCAAAATATGCCTTTCAGGTAATTTTCTAAATTAAACATGCTTGAAAAAGAGCAACTGCAAGGAGAACAATCTGACCTTCCTTCTTTTTCTTACAAGCAGGACATGAGATTTCCGTGTGAAAGTTGTACTCCCTACACCAGCAGGCAACTATCCTTCCTATCATTAAGGCTGGCAAATCACGACAAACAAAGCTTGTTTGACCCTTGTCTTCTAGTCACTTCTCCACCCAGAGAACGACCCAAGTCTGGACTCCTTGCCTCATCCCGTTTCACCATTTACTGCTCTCTGTACAACCCAGCACATAAGTGTCATCACTATGGCATCGTTGGAACTTTATTTCCTTACAAAGGTTCTCATGCCACATGCCACTTGACTGGTAATGACTTTGTGAGCTTTTCTACTGCTGCTCTGACTGATGACAAGTGAGTTCTCAAGCCCAGCTAGAAAACTCTAAGAAGTAAATTTTGTTAATTATCTATGAGACATGTAGGTGATTTCCATTGTATTTTCCATTTGTATCTCTTCTGGTTGTTTTAAACAATTTCTATTACTAAGCACTTAAGTGGCTCTTTTTCTGTTTTTCAGGACAAAGCAGTCATGATAGGCTAAAACTGAGCAAAGAATAAATAGAAAATCATTAGAATCTTCTTTAAGCCCCCTAAATTCTGAAATATCCTATGACGTTTAAAGCCTGATGATTTTAGTGGTGCGGTACATCACATTGTCAGTATGTCACAGAAAACTAAGGACCTGGTACCTTGCAACTTCAACAAATCTTTGTTTTTGCCAGGTGACCTGGTTAACTGATGGGTTTTCTAATCAAGTTGTTTTATTTTGTTTGTTTTGTTTTGTTTCCCAAACCCTAGTTCCAGGGCCAATGGGGATGCTTGGTTGCTGTACTAGAAATCTTCCTCTTTACACTGTGTGCTGGTGACCAAGCTTCTTTGTATAGTGATGGCCTCAGCAGAACCTGCGTAAAGTGGATCAGGAAGAAACTGGACCTTTTTGAATCTTTCTGTCCACCATCTTCTTTCTCAGTCCTTTTGATATAGGGGAATGAAACTCACAACCTACTGTATGTTTGGTGCAAGTTGGTGTTCTCTAAAATCAAAGAATGAATTTTTAGGAACAATGGAGGGTAAAAGCAGAATATATTTATTGAGAGAAAGACAGTAGGGGTCCTGAATGGGTTGCCAGACTCTGTCTTTTCTAGAGACTTTATAGAGCAAAACCACGAAGTGGGGAAAAAATGGGAACTCACAAGGCAGGTGGGCATGAGGTGAGACAGTACTATGGTCAACCAGTAAGATTAATTGCGCAGGTAAAATTGATTTAATCAGGGACAAATAGGGAAGCAAGTCACATGGCAAGCGGGCATGCTTAAAGAGTAGTGACTCTTCCTGTAGGGGGTTGGAATGGTGACTGCTGGCTTCCTCAGGGTGATAGAGAACTATTTAGAATATCAATCCTTAGGATGCGGGTACATTTGTTTGATCCTGTGTCTCAAGGCCTGGCCCACAGTGGGAGGTGTCTGTCTCCCTCACAGTTGTAAGGCATCTGGGCTTCTGCACTGGCTCTTTTGAGGACCCAGCCCTGTCTGACTGCCTATGATATTTCTTTCTAACTCAGTTGCCTGTAGCACTTTCAACAATTTGAATCTCATCACAACATCAACAGAAAGACGGAAAGTGGGGGCCCTAGGTCCTGCTGTTAAGAGGGTGATGGGCTAGAATGCAAACCCGGATCTGTGGGTGCTCTTAGCAACTGTGCTGTAGGACCTAACCGAGGTCTGGGCCCTGAGTCAGAGCTCGGAGTGGTTGCTAACTGAGCCCCACGAATGCAAGGTGTATAGACATTAAAGACTCGTCCACGTCACATGGCTCGTTCACAGCGAGGTTGGGATTAGAACCAGGACTTGCAGTTCCACAACCACCAAGCTCAGGACATGAGTTACGTGAACATGGAGCCGATTTTGCCATGCCAAGGAGTGTGACTACATCCTCAATCAGTTACCCAAGAGCAGTACGTTGGAGACAGACGAGCAAAGCCTCACGTGGTTCCTGAGGGGTCACTGAACTTTAGAAGAACTGAAACGAGGGCAGCCACTGGCTTCTTATTGAGATGAACTGTTAATAAGGTAGTTCTAGTAAGATGAGGCTCGTGGTACTGGGAAAACAACAAGAAACCAGTGAAAAGCAGAAGAAAACACTCAGAGTTGGAGAAACCCTGCTGCAGGGAAGCCACTAGAGTGAGTTTGGTTTTTCCAGGCATCACAGAACTGACAGCTGGGCCGGGCTGGATGCTGGGGCTCTAAGGTTTAACAGCTGCTCACTTGATTCCAACAGCATTAGAGATGCAGCTTGTTTAGAGAGAGCTCAATAGCACATCAGCACTGATAGGTCACTAACCCGATAATGCTAACTGCTCTGTGTAGACATGAGGTTAGGAAATCAGGCTTTCCTGGCTGGGCAGATCCAGTTTCCAGGCCTAGCTCCATTGTTTTCTAGCCACACATTTTGGGGCATTTATTTTGCTTCTTTAAACGATGCTGGCCCCTTTTCTAAGGAAGGGTAATAAAGGAGTAGCATGGGTATCCAGCTATTAAACATACTAACGAAAATTAGTGTCACTGCGAATTTTGAAAAAAATAAAAAGAAACGTGACAAATGTCTCTTAAACCTTCATATGGGTCCTCGGCTGTTTGTGCCCTTGATGGAAGAATTCAGTCAAGACACATAAGCGGTGCACAAATACAGGCAGATAGAGAGTGACAGATTCAAGTGAGCAGGCGGGCAGGGGTGAAGGATCTGGCCCCCTTAAGTTTGAGGATCTTTTACGCACACAGAGGTTACTCCTGGTGCATAGGGAACCGGGGTAACTACAATGCATACCAACAGTTTTACTTAGAAGTCACTTTGGAATTGCAAAATGTCTTCCTGTCCTTTTTAGATGGCCAGTGTCTCCTCAGGGGCTTTAGCCATGTAAAAAATTTAGAAAAGATAAGTTTTTAACTGAAACCAGATCCCAGGCTAATGCAGGAGAGTCTTTAGAGAACATTCCCTTTGCTGCTGTCCTTGGGCCAGAGGCCATGGCAGCTAGGAATGAGGTCTGGCTTGTTCTGGAGTTAGATGGCCAGGTAGCCAGGCATCAAGGGAACGTGCACAATGTGCAGCCTTAAGAGGTCACTGTGCTCCGCGGGGTCGCTTTGGGTCTGGGACCTAATACATGATCATAAATGTAGGGTATTGCACAATGAAGTCTTTCTGTAATCAACTGGCAACTCATGCTGCTTTGCCCCCATCGCTCAGGCCCGCCAGTGTCTAACAATCTGCCTAACTATAGATCACAGCTTGATACTAAAGCCCAGATGTTCTAACAGGTGCACAGGTATTTTTGTCACTGGGTGGTGTGACTCCAGCGTGACTCTTCGCTTTTAATGACCACAAATTTACAGGAAAAAGGCTTTAATTGGAAAGTTAGAGAAAACATGAGGAAGGACCCCAGGTTACCTAGCTGGAGGGGGCACCCTCTGAGACAGGGGTTCAGACAGGTGCTTGCAAAGGTGTGAAGCCAGCTGTCACTCATTAGCTGGTTGAAGTCCGTTGATCATTATCGCTGGTGTCACAGCACTAGCACCTGTGGGGTGGATTCCTTCTCAGGGAAAGATCGGCTCTGTCTGTGTAGTCTCAGTCAGGTGAGCTCTGCCTTTCCTAGAATCCAGGTGTGACAGGCTCAGGACTAAGGCTGGAGATGTCCACACATAGCTGAGTGTCCCCAGGCATCCCCTACCCTGGTGTCCTCCATCATCAAAGGCATGGGATTGTCACCTGAAACCAAAGAAGTGACAGGAAAACTGGACTCACCAGCCTGTAGGGCAGGGTGCAGGTACACTGATTTCCATCACAGAAAAGGAATTTCCAGTGCCTCTCACTCGGAGGGAGGTAGGAAGGGATTCATTAGGCATAATTTCCACAGGGAGCAGGGCGGGATGAGAGGCAGACGGGATGAAAAAGGAACTGAAACGTGTTGTGTGCAGGAGCAACTCCCTAGTGCAGAGAGGTGCTAAGAAAAAGAAAAAGAAAAATACACAGTCAAAGAAGGTAGAGTACAGTCCCTCAAGAGAGAGACACGCGGTCATCTGAAGCCGGGAATATTTGTATTTTGGCTGTGGAAATCTGTGGAATTTGTGAATCTGTAAGAAGTTTAGGCGCAGTTTCCCAGAAGAAGATGTGGCCCATCCAGAGGTAGAAAGCTAACTAATGGCTCATTTTACAGCTGAAAGGGTAGCCCATATTCTAGGGGGGAGCCAGGGTGTCATTTATTATATTTTTTTAAAGATGGGGTGATCTAAAAATACTTTACCAAAAACATTTTTTTGAAACCCTTGAATCTGTTTCTCTGTCTTAAGTAGAGTTTTTCCTTTTACCTTCTCAATGAAGCAAATTTATGGACATAAAGTATCTTTAAGGGATTTTGATGTGAAGATTCCAGCAAGAAAAGATATATAAGCAAGCCTAGATACAGATGTGGAGAACCACGGGGAACTCTGAAGTTGCAGCCTTTCTAAAAGTACAGTTGTTTTGTTTTGTTTTGGTTTGGTTTGATACGGGATCTCCATATGTAGCCCAGGCCAGCCTTGATCTCTTGGGGGGTCCTCCTGCCTCAGCCTCCCAAGTGCTGGGATTATAGGCATGCCTCACAATGCCTGGCTCTAAAAGGACAATTATTAAATTATGATTTTCCTTTCTAACCTACCTCAAGGTGACATAAATTCAGTACTAATCAGCCTTGTTTTGCAACTGAGCTGAGAAGAGATTTGACCCAGAGTTTTAAGGAAACAAAGGATACAAACGGTCAAGCCTTGCTTTGCTTTCAGTTACCTACTGGGCATCTGTAGACCCAAGCAAAGAGTCATGATTCATAGCAAAATGGCTTTGACGTCTCAGACTGTCAGACTGGAAGAAAATAGAAATCGTGCTTTTAATGAGTAGCAGGCAAGGAACCCAGATTATTTTCCCTATTTCCCATCCCCACAGTGGTCCCTGATTGTCATGATTTTATCACTTTGGATTTTTGCTATGAGTTTAAGTATTGTTGCGTGCATGTGTGTGTGTGTGTGTGTGTGTGTGTATGTATGTTACTGGGGACTGAACTTAGGGCTGTCACACTGGGCAAAATTCCCCATTAACCTCTTCCCTAAAGTCAGAACCTTTCTCTAACTAGCTAAGTTTCTCAGTCTGGATCAAATTTGGAATTCCGCTGTCTCAGTTTCCCAGATAGCTAGAATCATGCCTTGTACCCCCACTGCTGGCTATAAGTATTTATTTTGGTTGCCTAGTTTTATAGCTTGTCCTATCTCTTTTGAATTAACTTATATAAAAAACAAAGTAGAGCCAAATCCAATCTATTTTCAAATACGTTTTTCCCAGGAGGCCCAAACTTCATGGCTTAGATCTTAATGCTGCTCGGCCTGTGTTACACACCTCTTGCTGTAAGAAAGACGTGGCACTTTGTGAAGAGTGTGCACAGGCTGTGGATTCTGGTGAACTTCCGCACACAGTCGGGACGCACAGGAAACTCTGCTGGTGCTCTCTCTGTTTTAGGTCTGTGAAATTCTCAGTGATGGGCCTGTCTACCCCAAGCTTTCGTTTGACTGCTAATGCCAGTGAGGGTGAAGTTTCAGGATGTTAAAAGCCTGAGACTCATCAGAGTCCCTTCCTCCCTTTGAGAAAAGCCAAACAGCGCTCAGGGGTTGCTCATATCCCTTCCGGCCGTAGGCACAGGTGCGAGCTTACAATGTAGTTTTCACTCCTATTGAGGCTTGGTGACACCAATAACCCAGGAGACGACTACCACTGGCCAGGCAGCTTGCTGCTCACAGTTCCCAAGGAGGTGCGTGGCGGCCACGCGCGGGGCTGCAGAGGAGAGCACCTTTGACAGTCAGGAGGTAGAGGCACAAGAGTCTGCATTGTGGCTTCCTGGGAAAAGGAACAGGTAAGGTTTAGAACTGGCTCTGTGGAGTCATTTTTGCAAGCTGCGGGGTGTAGGTACCATCCTAGTTGCCAGGTACCTGCTCCAGAGTGATTAGGGCAGGACAACACTGGCCCAGAATGGAGATTTAGAGTGATGTCCCAGCTCGGCATCCTTGGAACACTGGTTCCAAGACCACCAGTGGATCCCAAATCCTTTGATGCTCAAGACCCTTAGGCACTGTGACATGGTATTTGCATATCAATTGGTACAGTTCACATCATCTCCAGATTACTTACAGTACCATTTCAGTGTGGATGTTGTGTAACTTGTTATACTGCTTTGTTTAGGGAATTCTGGCAAGAAAAAGATCTGTGCATGTCTGGGACAGACAAAGACACTTTTTGTGGGTGGGGGGGTGCTGGGGACGAAGTTTAGTGTCTTGTACATGCTACACAGACTGAGCTTTTTTTCTTCCAGTTTTTTTTTTTTCCCCACAGTTGGTTGAATCTGCAGATCTGGTGGGCTATGTCATGGGCATGGCCCTCGGCTGGTGTTGTGGTTTATACATTGTGTCAACATGAGAAGTCTAGAAGCTTAAATAAGTGACTCAGCAGCTCTGCATCCTGGGGTGCAGAGGAAAAGCCAACACTGTTCTAGGATATTGTTCATTGTGTCAATTTGCCAAGGTCAGAGGTTTAAGTGAGTTGTTTAGCAGGGGGCCAGAGTCCCTAGTCTGTAACATCCTCAGCCTATGCAAGAGGAGGGCACCAGATGGTGTGAGTGCTACACCCACCCCAGGGGAGCAGCCTGCATATAGTAAAAGACAAACGAGCAGGGACTGATTTCTGGTTCTAAGGAGGAGCTCCTGTCTTTACCTTCAGCTTGGATGTCCTCTCCTAGCTCCTGGCACAGACTGTTCAGTGTCTGCCTGAGACTCCAGCCTTTGTTGTAGACTCTTCGGTCTTTATAGATTCTTCAGTATTCCTTCATACACCC
Source organism: Dolichotis patagonum (assembly GCA_004027295.1). Classification (NCBI taxonomy): domain Eukaryota; kingdom Metazoa; phylum Chordata; class Mammalia; order Rodentia; family Caviidae; genus Dolichotis; species Dolichotis patagonum. Next base: position 72,708 of record PVJX010005577.1, on the reverse strand, counting down.
ATCAACCTCCTGATATGGACTTGCATGGAACACTGCAGTGAGCTCTAGCCCTTGGGCTGGAACCTTCAACCTCCAGCATGCAGACACCCTCTGCACACTCCCTCATCTGACATTGTGGCTGACCACTGTAAGAGGATGTTATAATTTCCTATACAATTGTATATCTTGCGTTACATCTGTTTCTCTAGTATACCCTGTGTCTTAGTTACTTTTCTCTCATTGTTGAGACAAAATACCTGAGGCCCAGAAGGAAGGAAGGAGAAGTTTATTTCTTACAGTTTTTAGAGGTTTCAGTCCATACTCAGTTGGTTCCAAGGCAAGGTGGTGTGGCTGAGAGGCAACTGTTCACGGTGGCTGAAAACAGAACAGCAAACAGGGCAGAAGAGCAAAAACACTCCTTTTTCCCTCTCTTATATTGTATGCTGGCTCCACCCCTTGGCGGATGCAGTACTCACACAGCTAATCCCAGTGCTAGACAATGAACCAATCACAAACGTTAGATTCAGCTGCCTCCATGATTGCATGAGGGTTGGGGAGGCACCATAACACAAAACCATAACACCCTGACTGATACAGTTGGTTTGCAGATGACAGAGCACTTTCTTTCTCTGGAAACTGGCCAGCCTTAGGAGTGACAATCTCTCTTGGGCTCAAGTTATCACACATCAGAAGATATGTACCCGAGATTCATCCTGAGGACTGCAGGGCACTGGTCCTGGTTGCAGGGCACTGGTCCTGGTTGCAAGTAGGTTTGGGTTTTCCCTTCGTGTTCTATAATAGAAATACAGCTCTCAGCCAGCACAGTCACCTGAGTGAGATGGCTTTGGTTAGGAACTTCTGCAGGCTGCCTCTTCTGCCACCTACTTGCTATGGTTTGTTTGTCCATTTTCCAGGAGAGGGCCATGCCCCAGTTTCCTGTTTGTTTCCTAAGATGAGGAGCTGTCCCAGTGATGCCTGTGGATCCTGTTCGGTCCACTCAGCTGTCCTTCCCACACTGGCCTGAGCTGGCTGTGGAGTCCGAAGTCTCAGTCGCATGGCTAGGAGAGGTAGACAGAAGTACATTTATACTCACCCACTTATACACAGCTTTCTCCTTTATGGGGCTAACTGAGGACCAAAACCCTACTTTAGGGGTTTTGACATGCGGACTTTTTCCCGCCCCAGTTGGGCCCAGGTGCATGGTAGGGTCCAGCCAGCATTTTTGGTTGTCTGCTCAGGATTCATCAAATGAATGTGGTTCATTAGAGTGGTATGTCTCTTGTTCAGTGTTTCATTTACATACCGAAAAATGTCAACGATATTTAATGTTTGCTTTAACATGGCTAGAAAGGACATGAATACATATTCATAATTTAATTTTTATTTGGAACATTCATTCTACCTGCAGAGCTGTGGCAACATGAGCTGTGTTTTCATCTGGGGGAGTAGGAGGCCCAGGGAGGGCCTCTGTCCACTGCCCCTGCCCCTTGGAGTCTCAGCATGGATATGGAGAAGCAGAGAAAGTTACAGATGCCCATGGTTTACAAGTTCACAGAGACCTGCATGGGGCTGGCCCAGCTAGAAGAGCAAGGAAATTTGTCCCTTCCCTGCAGACAGGCAGAACCTAAAGGAGGAGGCGGGGTGTCTTAGTCACTTTCTCCTCACCGGGACAAAAAAAAAATCCTGACACCCACAAGTGAAGGAAGGAGCTTATAGTGGCTCACATTTCATCTGCCTGGCTCCAAGGCAGCGTGGCCTGGCAGAGGAGCGTGGTGGAGGGGCAGGGTGGGGAAGAGCTGCTCAAGGCATGGCAGACGGGAAACAGACAGAGAAAGGAGGAGCTGGGAGAGACACAAATCCCACCAGACCATGAACCCAGTGACCCCTCTTTTCAGAGCAGAACCCATCTCCCCATAGCAAGCAGGCTGTACTGTGCTCAGAATCTAATCACCCTCCAAATACAAAGCTTTTAGATCTAAAGCATAACAGAGAGTGTCGGCAGAGACAGGACAAGAAACCAAGCTAAAAGGGAATGGTCCATGTGTCTCCTCATGACCCAGAGGACAACCACCCACTATATGGTGTCAGGGAAGGGGACAGCTAAAGACAGAGAGTTGGTGGCTCTTTCCAGCACCTGCTTCCCCTTCTGCAGAGGGTGAGCTCTCAGAAGGTGGGTTGTCTGCCTGCTACTGTGATACAGTCAGGCAGCAAACTCTGAGAAGCTAACAGAGAACTAAACTAGTTCACAAAAGAAAAGGCAGAGCTTTAAGAGGCTGTGTGTGCAAGTGTGTGTGTGTGTCCCTGAGACAGGGGGTGGAGTAGCTGTTAGTCAGAGAAGGAAGTAGGAAGGAAAAGAGTGACACTGAGAAGGGTGTGGATTTTGGGGTGCAGTGTACAATGCAGTTTTGGGTGTGGTGTACAATGGAGCAGACATCTGGTCTCTCCACAACTTCAATAGCATGTGCACCACCTTACTTGTGGGATGTTGCCGGTACTTGTGGGACTAGTATCAAGTCGAACCTGGAGGTGGCCGCAGGTTAAGAACAGAGGCTGCCCATGGAGACAAGGTCAGTTAGCTCACATCTGTCTCACCGACAAGGACTGGAGGTTTGGCAGTAAGGTTGCTCTCACCCATCACTGTGTCTCCCGTGCTCACCACAGAGCTTCGCAGAGTGGATACTCAGTTGATGTTAATTGCTCTAGAAGTCTCCATAGGACTTAGGTTTTCTTTCCATCACACTATCTTCAGTCAAGGTTGTAACTGGGTTAGTCCAGTGTCTTTTCCATGGTTCCCCATCTTTTCCGGTCGCCACATTGCAAATGCACCCCCATAGTGATGGATCGTCAGCATTATTTTCATTAGAGCGTTCCTTGCTATCCTTTCCTCTGCAGAAATCCAGAAGGGATTCCTATTGTCTAGGACCACATCTAATTTCTTCATTTTGAGATTGGAAATGTCACAGGCAGTTCAAAGGATGAAAGAACTCAAGTGCATAAAAATTCCTTGCCAAACATTCAGAATGGTGTGGGTTTTGGTTAATCGCAGTAGTCCTCAGGGTGTCCTATTTTTTTCCCATCGAGGTGTGTAGTCACTGGAATTTGTCTTCCTTTTGAAACTTAGGGCTAACTATGGCTTTGCATTGGTCATGGGGTGGAGGCTTCAAAAGCCACGTTTGATTTCCCGTGCCTCCTCTTTTCCACAGGCAAGGTGATCCTGGCACTCTGCCAGGTGGAGCCCTATGGGTAAAAACTCTCAGAGGAATCCCCTCCCATCTGGGCTGGTCTCTGACAAGTGGATGGTAGGGGCTACTGTTTCCACTCCATAACAGGAATCATTGCCCCTCCACACAGAGGAGGGGAGGAGGGTGAGAGAGGCTAAAACTAGCACAGTTCACTCAGCTATTTAGGAGAAGAATCAGGATCCCCCAGGCTGCAGTGCAAGAATTCCTCAGCGATGCTCCTCTTGGCCCTTCTTGAGATATACAGGAGCAGAGAAAAAAACACAAGAGTGCTGCCAGAACTGGTTTAAACATGCCAAGGAGCCCCACCTGCTAATAAGGACAATGACATCTGTCTGCCAGTTTATGGGAAGAATGAAAAGGGCTGGGATGGAAAACACTAGCAGATGTGATCAGGGACTGGTGAGGGGACTTTGTCCCTTTCCTAGTGTCTGGCTATTGATCTATTAGTCCATCTCTATCCCTTCATTCACCCCCTGAAAGCCCACTGGAATGCCAGCTCTTCTGTGCAGCCTCGGCCCACATCCCTGTTCTTCTTCCCCACCCCTGGCCTCTGCTGGCAGCACCCACAGAATCAGCCACAGTGGCAGACGTATTCCTGATTATACCAGCTACACCCAGAGGGTGCTGGTCAGGAACTTTGGGCCTCCTACAAGTGATGTAGCACCATGGACAATGTTCCATCACGTCACTATGCCTAATTCCTCTCCTACTACGCACACGTGGTAGATCAGGGTGGAGGAGCTCCAGAGGTTCCCGCTCCTACCAGCACCAGCGGAGCAATTAAGTCTACAGCCAGGATGTGGCCCATAGGAACTGGCTGGGTTTCCCGTTTGCCTCCAAGGACCAGATCCTGAGCACAGCACTTTGTATTTTCTCCAGTTGTCAGAAGGCCCCTAGGGCAGCCGAGGAATGCAAACGTTGGGAGGAATGCAATGCAAGTTTAATTGGCAGTAGTCAGCTCAAGATGATTCCATACTGATAACTAAATACTTATGGGAAAGGCACTGTGGTAAGAGTTCAGAGAGGTGACTAAGGCAGACATGTCTCTAGCTTGCTTTGGGGAACTCACAATCCGGGTGACAGCAAGACATTTGACCATGATTTCACCAACCGCCTTCCTCTCCATGGTACACTGTGTTAAGCTTTTCTCTTGTTGTTTTCTGAGCATGACGACCACCATCCCCACTGCAGTGACCTCTCTTTTAGTGTCTTGTCTGGAGCATCAGGTATATATACTCCAGAAATGTTCTGAAGGAGCGGTCTTATTATTTATTCATCAGTAATATTCTCCTAGTAACTGGAGTGGTATGTGGCAGACTACTGGAACTACTGCATTTTAATTGTGTGCATCCCTGTTCTAGAGATTGTGGAGGGTTGGCCAGGCCAGTGGCCAGTGTGAACCTGGGACTGGGCACACACCAACTCTTTGCCCTTACCTTTTCCCTTCACTTTTTCCCGTCCAACTTGTTCCTTCAGTACCAGGGATTGAAACACTGAGCTATGTCTCCAACTCTTTTCTGTGTTTATTTTGAGTCTGGGTCTCACTAAGTCTTGAAGTTGCCAAGTCTGGGCTCAAACTTGCAATCTTCCTGCTTCAGCTCCCAGAGTGCTGGCATTACAGACATGACCATGGAACCTGGATATGACTTTCTAGTCGGTCTACTAGCTGCAGGTCCAAGATATCCCAGTGCCAGGGAAGAGGGCAGAGAAAGGGAGACCACAGTCCTCAGAACAAGAACCTCATTGTCTCCTCCCCTTGCAGGTGGCTAAACCCTTAGTTGGTCTGGAAAGAAATTCAGGTGAAAACTCAAAGAAAATGCCTTGAGAAGCAAACTGGATCTCCTTCACCAAGATAAAAAGCCAAACAGGTCAATCAAAGTAGCCTCTTAAGCCAGGTTCAATGAGGTAATAAAAACCAGTGTTATTTAAATGTCTAATTAACATCAACACAAACATTGTTGGTTTTCGGATTCTAATCCAACCACAGAGACCTTCATCTGGCCTGATGGGGTAGGAGGTTTTGCTTTTGCATGTGTCTATATTGGAAAGCTTGAAAATTTCCTCACCACAGCCCATTATCTTGCCAGAGACGTTTGGAGTTCTGTCAGATGAGTTCATATTTTCAACTTCTGCCACCCCTTGGGCACATTGCAGAATCTTTGCCAAAAAATGTTCATTTTCTGTCTGACCTTATAGCATTGACTCTCCATCCAGCCATTGCTTACTGACTCATTCACACAGCAAGAATTGATTGAGCATGCCTGGGTGCCAAGCGATGTGCTCTGTGTTCCCCATGGCCACTTCTGTGAATCCTCCTTTCCCTGAAACATCTTATCCAACTTCATAGTTTTAGCTAGAATTTGCTTCCTGACTTTAACATCAACATCTCCAGACAGACACTCCTTAGTATTTACATGCAAATCCAAATAGCTGCTAAACACCCACAGTTTAATGTCCAATAAAGAGCTTAAACTGAACTTGTTCCTAAGAAACTCATCAACCATGTGTCCCTAAATTTCTTCCCTCTCTCTCTTTCCTTCCCTCTCTCTTGCTAGATAGATATATAGATATCTCAGTTATTGGCACAAAAATTCAATTGGTCATCCAAATATAATTCATAGTTTCTATATTTTTCCCCATATCAATGCTTATTCTACATCTTTTCCGTTTTGGCTAGGACCCTTCCTCAAATCCCTACCATCCCTAGCCCAGATACGTCCCCTCTCTTTTCATCTCTGCCTTCTGGATTCCTTAGTGTCTCCCTTTCCCTAGCTCAATTGGTCTTTTGGGCTCATTCCTCAGCACTCACTATGCTAACTTGAGATTATTACCAGAGGTGTTTGTTAAAACCTGTATGTAAGGCCAGGGATTTAGCTCAGTGGCACAAGTGCCTGCCTGGAAGGCACAAGGTCATCAGTTCGATCCCTGGTACAAAAAAAAAAAAAAAAAAAAAAAGCCTATCTGTTACTGTTGTGGTTTAGATCTAAATGAACCCTGAAACCCTCATGTGCTCACGGGGGCTTTTGGGAGGTGACTAGATCATGGGGTGTGACTCCCGCCAGTCCATTGATGGTTTTATAGCTGACTTGCTGTTAGGAGAGGGATCTGATTGTAAGAAGAGGTTCACTGGAGGTATAACCTGGAAGGATGTATTGCTCCCTCACCCCTCCCTCTTCTCTCTGTCTTTGTCTCTCTCTACTTCCCATCACCATCCCACAAGCTGCTTCTCTTCTGCCATGTCACCCTGCCTTGGAGTCTCCTGACTATGAGCTGAAATTTTTATAAACTCTGAACCAAGATGAACCTTTCCTCCCTTAAACTGTGGATAAATGTCCGGTACTGTGTCTCTGCAAAGAGAAAGAAACTACGCCAGTGAGCATGGGGTCTCCCCTCCCTGATCCTCCGTGGAGCCCTGTCTCTGGCGGGATGAGGTAGCAACTCTGTGACCAGGAAAGCTAAATCTCCTCCACTCACTTGGTGGATTCACTTGCTACTTTCCCTACCCTTCTCTGACTGGGAATATGGCCCCTGTGAACTGGCTTGCTTGAGGTCTCCACATTCTGTCTGCGTTTGGCTTTTGGAAGGTGTGAGAAGGTGACAGGGGCAAGAGAGAAAGCAACTGGGATGTTTATTCTCCTGGCTCCCTGTGGACCTGGAGGCTCCTGCTGGTAGTGCAGGGCTGGCTAGTTTAAGTCATCATTCTCTCTTTCTCTCTCTCTCTCTCTCTCTCTCTCTCTCTCTCTCTCTCTCTCTTTCTCTCTCTCTCTCCTTCTCTGTGGTTTAAGACAGGCTCTCTATATGGAGTCCAGGCTGGCCCTTAATTTACTATGTTGCTCAGGCTGGCCTCAAACTGATGAAGATCCTCCTGTCTCAGCCTCAAAGGTGCTGGGATTGCAGGCATGAGCCACTGCACCCAGCTCTCTTTTGAGTTCTAGTCACCACCTTCACCTCTGCGGCCTAGAGGAGCGGCCACTGCTTGGCTCAGATTTGCCTGCTCAGGTTCCCGGCACCTCAGTGCAGGCTGTGGTTTCCTTTCTCTCTGCCCACATTCTTGTTAATGACCCCTTCCTTGTCTGCTCCTCAGTGCCCTGGGTGTTGCAATCTTTTCCTGCCGGCATTCTCAGTCCCATGCTGCAGAGCCAGAGATCCCACAGCCAGGCCCTGTCCTGCCTCTCCCACCCTCCTGGGGCACCGCTACCTCTGCGTGGGGCGAGTGCCTCCCCCCACTACCCTTCCCCCAGGCTTGCCCTGGCTTGCCACGCCCTTCCTGTTGACCTTGACTCTGCTCTTCCTAGAAGAGCTCTAGATATTGAAGCTAGGTTTAGGGCTCTGGGCCCTGCTGTTGTATTTGCTGCTTACTTATGTATCTCAGCACATAGGAGAAAGAATTTAACGGCAGATACCTCGGGCTCAACCCCTGAATTTGCTCTAACTTCCTGCTCAGAAAACCAAAGTCCGTACCTCCGAGGATAGCACTATTCCTGCAGTCTCATATGCTGCCCAGCATATGAGAGAGAGAGAGAGAGAGAGACAGAGACAGAGAGGAGAGAGAGAGAGACAGAGAGGAGAGAGAGAGAGAGAATGATGACTTAAACAGCGCCTTGCTTGGTGCTGGACACGTGGACACGTTTGGCAGCTCGGAGCTCTTGGTCTCTGCCCTCCTCTTGCTTGTGACAATGACCTCCATGAGGAAAGTGATTCTTTCTTAGCCAACTTGTATCCTCCAAATACAGTTTAGTGCCTGGTGTGCACTGGGTGCTCAACGAAAATGTGTGGAAAGAAAGAAGAAAAGGTGGAAGGAAAGAGGGAGTAAGGGAAGGGTGAGGAAGGGAAGGAAACACATGGCTTAGAAGAGAGAGTCCCTTGGAAAGTCCCCCAGGAAAGCCGCATGCGTTGGGGAGACTGGCTCAGCCAGCAGCCCGGACCCGCCTGTGTTCCACACTCAGTGTGACTGTTTTCTGATGTACAGGGGAGCTGCTGGGGGGTGCAGGGAGGAGGAAACGCCTGGTGAGGTGTGCTGTCCAACACCCCATCCGGTGGCCAGGCAGCCTGTGTCATGACTGCCCTGCCATTGGCCTTGCCAAGCTGACTTCCTCCACCGCCACCGAACCAGGGAACCCACAGGACAGAGAGCTGTGGGCCCAGACACCTGGGTTCCATGTGACCTTGGCTAGGGGATTCAACCTCCTCGTTTCTCTCACTTGTGAAATGGGCACAAGGTACCAGCCCCGCCTGATGAGGATGCTCGGACCCAAAGCACAGAAGCCACATGGTCCCCTGTGCTTACGGGTGTGCTGTTCACACCTCCTACACTTTGCTGTCATGGCAGCAGCACTGTGGGCACCATGCAATGCTCCTGCTAATCCTGAACAAGTCCAGTCATCCACCAGAGGCCCCAGAAGTCCCTGGCAGCCTCTGGAACAGAAAGGGCCTTGGGCAAGTTTTCATCAGAAGCTGTCATGATTGCTTAAGTTTCTTTTTATCTCTTCTAGTGAAGAAAATTACACTTCAGTTCCGCAAACAGGAACCTACACAGTATCTCCCTGGAGTGGCAGACGGACCACCTGCTTCTTCCCTTGGGATTGTTTTGTGCCTTCGGCGGCATCCGGGGCTGACAGCAAAGCACACACAGCCCACATCTGCTTCCCCACTTCCTCGTGCAAAGCTGCTGTACAAATTGCCCTTGTGTCGAGAATCAATGAGGTATCCTGGTGTGGAAATTCTGGAAAGAATGGCGTTCAAAGCCTGGTATGGTGGTGCATGCCTATAATCCCAGCATTTGGGAGGCTGAGGTAGGAGGTCTGCCACGAGTTTGAGGCCAGCCTGAGCCACACAGAAAGACCCAGCCTAAAAACAAACAAAGAAACAAGAGCTCAAAGACTTCATCTGAGTGTCCCTCCTTCTCCTTCTCCTCCTCTGCCTTCTCCTTCTCCCCTTTCCCCTTCCTTCTCCTCCTCTTGACCTCCCCCTCCTCGTCTTTCTCTTCCTGTTTTGTTTCTTGAGACAGGTCCTCATTACACATCCCAGGCTGGCCTAGAACTCACTGTGTAGCCCAAGCTGACCTCCAACTCTCAGCAATCTTCCTGCCTCAGCCTCCTGGGGGCTGAGATTACAGGGTTGTATCACCATGCCCAGCTCATCCTTGCTTTGCTAACTGAATTCTGGAGGGAACGTGGACTCATGTATCATGGGCCAACCTCAAATACACGTTACCAATCTCAGCTCCTTCTGTTGGACTCTTTAAAACTTGTCGATTGTTCTTTAATTAATAGAGGAGTACTGGTTTGAACCATGAGAGATTGTTGCTCAAAAAACATTAGCACACTGATGACTTTATATGATGAACTTTATAGCATGGTGAGTGAATTTTAAAAGTACACAGGTTTTACTGCTTTTTTTTTTTTTTTTTTGCAGTACCAGGGATCAAACTCACGACCTGGCGCTTGCCAGGCAGGCGCTTATGCTGCTGAGCTAAATCCCCAGCTCCGAACATAGGTTTTAGGGGTTCACCCTGTCCCAGTCTTCTGCCTGTCGCCCCAAAAGGCAATTGCTTTTGCCAGTGATCTGAGAAACAATTAAATGCCTTCCAAGAAGCACTTCACCTCCATGTTAATTTGTATACATATGGGAAGTGCTAAGTGCATGTAGTGGGCGTTTTGTTTGTTTTTTGCCTTTACTTGTTGACTAGTAGCTGCATCTCTTAGAAATCAGCTCAACTAACTTGTGTTTTTCAACTGGAGCGCATGGACATGTCAAATGTCACCACTTTTGCTGCTGTAAGCCATGTCGGAATGGACACTGTTATGGTTTATACCCGGACATCTTTCTGCCAGTCTCATGCATGCAGAGGCAGGGATTGTGACTGTGAAAGGTGGTTGGATCACAGGAGCTGATAGCACACTTGCTGCTAGGAGGTGCTATCTGGTCAGAAGAGGTGGGTCACCGAGGGTTTGACCAGGAAGGGTTTATCTCCCTTCCAACCGCTCCCTAAGTCTCTGCTTCCCTGGCGCCATGCTGTGGGCAGCTCTCCTCCACCGTGCCCCTCTGCCATGCTGTCCACCTTGGAGGCAGCAAGGCTTTACTATGGACTGTAAACTGTCAACCAAAATAAACCTCTCCTCTTTTAAGTTGGTGTTGTGTCTCTGTGATGAGGAAATGACATCACACACAGCTTTCCCCTGGACAGGACTGTGATGGAGGAACTACTGGCAGAATCACCTCAAAATGGGCAGTCTTGATCTGCCTTGTGCCCCATCCTGTGTCTCCCCTCTCATTCTCCCTCATGACCCGCAGATCTATTTTGGTTCACCATAGCGCATAAGAGCTGACAGAGCAGAGATGCCGAGTGCCGCTCCTCTGCCTGTTGGCTTCCAGATCGAGTCCCCACTGATTTGTGAAGAGGGGGGCGCTGGGGTCAAGCTCATTTCCCAGGCTCCTTTGCTCACTGGCTTTATAACCTAAGGCAACACTTCTGTCTGTCTCTGGACCACCTGCAGCAGCCGCCATGGCTCCTCCCACAGGGCTGGAGCAGGGTTTGTGGCTGCAGCTGGGAGTCCCGCCCTGGCCCTGGCCCTGACCCCTACTATCCTTGCCTTCTCACCTTGTCTGTCCAGCTGTCAGGCTGCTCAAGGAAGCTCCTGGCTGTTCAATCACCACACTGCGCCCTGGTCGCTCTGTTAGCTTGTCCAGCATCTTCGCAATTGGTTCATCTTTTTAAAAATTTGTAAAATTTATTTAGTTTTGTGGTGTTGAGAGTCGAACCCATGGCCTTGCACATGCTAGACAAGCACTCTGCCGCTGAGCTACATCCCCAGCCCTGGTTTCCTGCCGTCAGCTTCCTCAGTTGAAAGATCTGCTTCAGCTTGTTAGATGTCCCCTTCCCTTAACCGAACACTATGCCGACACACCCAGGGGGACAAGCGTGGCTTCACTGCTGCTGTGGAAACCGTTGTGAAATCTCTGGGCGTGCCATTTGGCAGCGTGTTCCAGGAGCGTTAAACGTGAGCATACAGAAAGATTTATGAATGAAATCACCAGATGCCTGGCATTTGCATCAAAACAATCCAGGGGGTAGGACAGGCAGGGTGGTGTCTAGCTTGGTCCTGTGTGTGGGTTACTGACTGGGTGACAGGCTGAGCCGTTCTTATACTTACAGTAATGAATGGTGTTGCACAAAAGGGGAATCAGCCTGCCTTTAGGAATTTATCCTAAAGAAAATAATCTTGAATGTTAAAAAAAAACTCTTTTTAAGGACTGATTTTTTTTTTATTAGTACACGTTTGTGATGCATAACAAATACATTCATCATGGGGGTTGGTACATGTACATATCATATCTTAGTCTTTTTATTCTCTCTACCCCTCCCTTCCCACCTGCCTCCCCATCTCTAGATCCCCTTCCCATTTGCAAAAGATATAGCCTTCCATTTCTTCTCATTTCTCTTTCATTTCATTCCTAAATTATTTATATCTCAGGTTTCTCATATAAGAGAAACCATCCATTATTTAAACTGATGCATCTGATTTAGTTCACTTAGCATTATATTCTCAAGGCAGATCCATTTTCCTACAAATGACTCGAATTTATCCTTTTTGTGGCTGAATAGTACTCCACTGTGCGTAAATGCCACATTTTCTTTATCCGTTCGTCTGTTGATGAGCATCTAGGCTGCTGCCATGATTTGGTTTTTATGAGCTGTGCTGCTGTAAACATTGGTACACATGTGTCACTGCCCTATGGCATATTTAACTCTTTGGGGAGATACCCAGAGGGAGAACAGCTGAGTCAAATGGAGTTTCTGAGCTTTTAAAAATTTCATCGTATTTGAAGCTATTGTGAATGGAACTGTTTTCCTGATTTCTTTCTCAATTAGTCTATTATTGGTGTATAGTAATGTTATTGATTTCACTGTTGACTTTTTGGTACATGCATTGCTGAATTCCTTTACAGCTCTGAAAATCTTTTGGTAGGCTTTTTTATCTTTTGTTAGTATATATCCAATGGAATTTCTAATTTTAGTTGTTTTTTTTTCCTGAGAAACTTCCATAGTGATTGCACTAGTTTACCCTCCCACTAACAATGTAGAAAAATTTAAGGACAGGTTTCAACAGCCTTGTTTATAATCGGCACTGGCTCATTTTCCCACACAGTGATGATCCTATCAGAATTTATGATCTATCCATTTGCTGGACACTATTCAAACTTGGAAAAATGTTGTAAAAGCAAACATAACAACAAAGGTGCTTGTGATTTTTTTTTGGTTCATAATATTTTGGTTCATAATATTTTAAATGAAAAAAACCAAGTTATAAAAGTCTGTCCTATGTGAATCTGACGAACAGCTTTCGCAGGTTTGAAGGAGGATTTGCTGCATTAGAGCCCAGACCTAAGAGGGCTGCTTTTAAATGGGTGGGATCATCTCTCTTCTTTGACTCGATTGTACTTTCTTGATGGCCTGTTTCCCTGTGCTTCTGCATACACCAGCGCTTTGCCTTGGAAACCTGAAACTCTCCGTCCCTTGCTTCCTTTCGAGAGCCTTCGTGGGCAGGTGCTCTGGCCTAAGGTGTGCCTGCACTGAGAGACACAGAGGGTTCCTGTCTTAGCTTCTTTTTAGCAAATGTTGTTTATCTGTTAAATTTTTCCAGACAGGGCTCCGGACAGCACAGGTTGGTGACTGAAGGAAGAAAGCCACGTGCTAAGGGAACTAGGATGGTCACAGAACCTCCCACACTTCTCTGACGCCGTGATTAGCCGTGCTAAAGCACGCAGAGAGAAAGAGTGGGGTAGAGGGGGAGGGGGAGCCCCCACCTTCACGTACCCTGGCTGCCCCACCCTTGTCACCTCCTGGATGTTCTCTGTCCATGGGGCCACCTGGTCCTGCATCCTGGAATCTGCCTCAGTTCTGCCTTTGCTTTTGACTCTCAACACCTGCGCTCGGATAAGCTCCTGTGCGTTTGGAGAGATGACCTTTAGCATCTGACTCTCAGCTGCATGCCCACTATGGGCAGTGTGGCCTAATACTAAGGTAAATGCACAGCACTGTGCTCAGTGCCAAGAGAGTGCTAAGGAGGCGACCGCTACCATCTCATCGACCTCTCCCACTGTGCCACAGTGGGGTGACACTCACTCCGGGCACCGATGGGAAGCCTAAGAGAACCAGGGACACAAAAGGCTGCTAGACCTCTTTAGGCAGAGGCAGGTAGTGTGGGTTTCCAGCCAAGGGTCCCGCCCTTCCCACTGCACAGTGTCGCCACTCTGGCAGGCACTCCTGTGTCTGTGTGAATGCCTGAGAGTGGGGCCCTGGGGACAGGGTGCCTGTGGAGACTGCAGCCTCTCCCTGTGCTTGGCAAAGAAGGAAACTCCCCATGTGCCTTGCTCCAGATCGGTGGGCAATGGAATAAAGCAAGAAAACGCTCGAGACAGTGCCCAGCAGAAAGGCCCTCAGCCTTGGCTGCCCACTGCAGTCAGCTGGGAGCTGTCCACCCCCATGACCTGACACAACTGCGATCTGATGCAGGCTGGGTAGTGGAATTTTCTAAGGCTCAACAGATAATTTGACTTGCAGCCGGGGTTGGGAGCCATGACTCTTGCTTGCAGGAAGTGCCTGGTTAATCCTGGCTATGACCTTTAGTCCCCTCTGACCCTTGCACCTCTTTCTGGATCCGTGACATCCCTTCCCGCTCTCAGCACTGAGTCCCAGAGTCCGAGGGTTCCATCTCAGGCTTTCGCAGCAACATTATGCATGTGCTGGCTCTGGCCAGGCCCCAGACTGCACGGGGGCTGCCACACTCTGCAGAGAGCAAACCTCATCTCTAATTCCAAGAAAGGCAACCCCAGAGCCCTTGTATCAGTGGAAGTGGGTGCAGAAGCAGGTGACCCCTTCTGGCTGCGGATGCTGTATGTTCTGGGGACCCTCTTGTAGGTGCATCATTCTCCACCATGGTTGATTTCAGTGATGTTCAGGGGCTGCCCAGTGCCTTTGGAAGCTGGATCCAACAGCATGCCATGAGGCCAGGTTGAGACACAGTGTCCACATATATAAAAATCAGTTCTCATCCAAATTACCTTTAGTGGCTTTTCTTTGGTTGGTAAAGTCATCAGTTTGCTTTTAGAACATATCATGGCTAGAATATGGCTTGTGTAACCATTGTAAGAGACGGAACCAGGTGGGACCTTGGAGAGATGTCAGGGCTCTTTCCCCGTGTATACAGGAATCTCATCATGTCACGAGTGGGTCGTCTCAAGAGGGGCCTGCTGTGAAAGCAGTTTGGCCCGGTCTCTTGTGCTCCTTGTCCCTTGCCATGTGATGGCTTCACTGCCTCTTCACTGAATCTGCTTCACTGAAGCAGAATCTTCACTGGATTCTGCTACCAAGAAGGTTGCCAGGTGTGACTGCTTGACCTTGGGCCAGAACTCTGAGCCAGAAAAAGCTGTCTCTCTTTTGATTTGCCAGTTGGGGGCATTGTGTTATTAGCAGCAGAGGATGGGCCAAGACAGAACTCAGATAAAATATATCATTTCAAACACGCAAGGCCAGAGTCAGAAGTAACAGCAAACCTCTTCCTCCCATCTCCTGCCCACTGGGGAATATTTTCACTGCATCCCATAGCAGGTGGGCTCGTCTTGAGTGTCCTGTATTTGCTCATCTCTCTCACCCTTCCCAGCAAAACACGCATGTCTCAGGGGCCTGTGTCCAGCTCTTCTCAGCTGGAGTGAGCCTGCAACTTCCGGAGGTATCTTTGGCTGTTACAACAGGGTGAGGGTCTCTAGGACTCTGGGTTTGGAGGTCAGGGATGCTGCTCTGCATTGTAAATTCCCAGGACAACCCCTCACTGCAAGGGGCTATCAGCCCAAATTGAGAGGATGCGAAGATTGAGAAAACCCTCCTGCAGTTCCTGAAGTTACTGAGTAGATGCCATGTGTCAGGTGGGTGCTACATCCCACGAGTACAGTGAGAAAGAAAAGAGTCATCCTTGCTCATGAGGGGTACAGCAGTGGTGTTCCTATTTCTATGTTTGTTTTTGTTTTTGGTACCGGGAATCGAACTCAGGATTTTGCACCCGCCAGGCGGGCTCTCTGCCGCTGAGCTGCATCAGCAGCTCAGCATTCTGATTTCTGGCAGTGCTCCACTGATCACTGGGACCTAAGAGCAATCAGAGTGAGACCCACTCTACCCACAGGAGGGTCCCTTGGACTTTTGTGGTGGCTTGGAGATCCACTTCCGCTCTGGTGATTATTAACTCTGACCTTGTGCAGATGGGCCTGGAAGTGAGGTCAGAACCAGAGGCCCCCAGGACCCCAGATCAATACCCTGACCTTTTGTTATGATGGCTGAGAAAGTCCCCTCCACAGCTCTGCCTGGGCCACTCACCCCAGTTCCCGGAAACCTCAGCCTGAAGTCCAAGCTCAGCCATCACATCATCAGAGAATGCTTCTCTGCCCCTGGTACCTGCTCCCCTCACTTCCAGGGACCCCGGTGTTCCATTCTGATTGCATTGCATCCCTCATCTACTGCCCTGCATGCAATTTCCAGCTGTTACCAAGGGCTGTAGTGGTCCCGAGCACCAGTCTTGAGGCCAGATGCTTGGACCTGGCTTCCACCTTGACACTTACTAACTCTAATTTGGGGTGAGCTACTTAACTTTCCCTACCGTGCTTCCCTGAGGGGAGGTTGTGAGGATTAAACGGAGCAACACAGTCAAGACCCACTCAGTAAGCACTGCCCTTCGTTCTTGCTCACCGTGTTACTCTGGTGGCCAGCGTGCATTAGACATGCATGGTACTCACACAACGAATAAAGTCATCTCAGAGATGTTCAGGAAGGTGACCAGGGTCACGCAGCTAGGAAATAGCAGAGCCGGGCCTCAGTTGCTGGAATCCATGCTCTGAACCCCAAATCCTAAGCTTGCTACCACATGATTGTCTGTACCCACCACTCCGGCTTTCGTGACTTTCTGGAAGGAAATGCCAGGGGTCTGGTGGGTGCCCGAGCCTGCTTGGCAGGGCTGGCACATGGCCCAGGGAGTGAACCAGAGCTGGTGCCTTCTGCCTTCCAGGGAGAACAGCCCACCCAGCCCAGGCCCCTCGAGCCAAGGCCAGTGTCGTTTTGCCCTGCAGACCCCCACCGTCTCCTGGCCCCTTTTGCTGGTGAGGACCCTTTTGTGTGCTTGGCAATCAGATTCCTCCAATTTTTTTCTTTTTCAAAATATGCTCCTACAATCAAAGCTCTCCTTCTAATCAGGTTGGTGGGGTAGCAACCATGAAGACAAAGTCTACATAGTTAATGCACAAAAGAATTTCATTGAAAAATCTTGCTGTTTGTAGCATGGGCCTCAGGAAGAGGCAACTTTTTCTCCTTAGGAGAGAAAGATATTCAATCATAATAACAATTAACATAGTTTTGACCAACTATGTTTTAAGCAGAAAGCTCCATACTTCATGTTCTTGACTCATTTATTTTATAAGGAAGAGTTTTTCCAAGTCTGTTTTCAGGGTAAGGAAATTGAGCCTTATAAAGGACGAGCAATTTTACCACAGTCACGCTGCTAGAATAGGAACTGAGGCCAAAGGCTACATTGAGATGATGCTCTGATGTTAACACTGATCGATTTTAAAAGAGTTAAATATGTACAGTGAGGTGCAGGTGTTGTACAAAATGCCAGAGAATCGCCAACAAAGCCTGGCTCTCAGGGAGACAGAAAATAAACAAGCAGGCCTGAGGGACAGGCAGCCACAGAGGTGGCAGGCGGTCTTCAGCAGAATGGAGGAAAAGGAATGTGGAGTTGGGAGCCAGGTGACCTCTGATGGAGTGGTGAGAAAAGTAAGGGTGGAGAGCAAGTGCAAAGGGCCTGAGACGGAAGCCTAGGAGGGCATCATGAAAGGCATATTCAGAGTTTCTCCGACAGACGGCCTGGTCATGGAGTAGTGCGGGGAGCCAGGTGTCGGCTTTGCAGGCATACATAGTACGTGTTTTTGCGGTGTTTTCTCTGAGCGAGCTGCTGAGCCACCGAAGGATTTTGGTGGACAAGCAAAGTGATCAGATGGAAGGGATTTCTCGGGCTTCTGTGCCTTGGACCCGGTTTTATGTGGCAAAGACTCACGGCTCGTGTCTTGGAATAAAGTTGAAAATGGAGGTGGTAGGACTCGTGGGTGGGTGAGCTGAATACAAAACATGAGAAGAGTCAAATGTGATTTCTCAAGGGTGGTGACTTGTGCCGTGGGGAGGACGGAATCACGTGAACAAGTTGGGAGGAAGCCTGGGTGAGCAGGAATCCGAGGGAAGACCGGGAACGTGCTTCACACATGCTATGTTTCAGGAGGTTAGGAGTGAGGTCTGGCTGGGGGTGGAAATGGGGGCACACACAACAGTGACCCAGGAGAGATGACCGGGGAGTGGCCGCTGGACAGAGCCCGGTTCACTGAAGCTGGGGTGTGGGGGAGGAGGACGAACAGCTCAGGGCTCAGGAGGGCCCCCCCAAGAGCCAGAGTCAGCCCCACCCACCTCTTACACCAGGGGAAGAGTTTCTGCTCAGGGAAGGCCTGGGGGTTCCTGAAGGCCATTATGCAGAGGGTGACCTTTGGGAGGTGATTCGGGACAACCAGGTTGCATTTCACAGGCAGACTCTTGGCACGGTCCATCTTGATTCTTATGTAGCTTTCCTAGAAAAATTGCCTTCTTATCTCCTCTCAGTTAATTGGTTCATTCATTCACTCATTGACAGCAAACCCTTCCTTAGAGTTCTTGTGTGTACAAACCATGCTTTAGATGGTAATTATGTACAATATTATGCAAATTGTCTTTTGTTGTTGTTGATATTTTTGTCTTTGAGACAGGTCTCAATACGTAATTTGGGCTGGCCTTGAGCTCACTACGTAGTCTAGGCTGACCTGGAGCTCATGGTGACCCCCCTGCCTCAGCCTCCTGAGTGCTGGAATTACAGGCTTGTGCCACCACAACCTGAGGTACAATTCTGATTGGATCCATATGTCTAGTCCCATTTTAGACTTGGGGAACTTGAGATGCAACACCTTATCCTGAATTGCACGGGAAGACACTCAAATCCAATCTTCTTTTATTCTGAAGCCCATAATCTTTGCCTTTGCCGTGCTTTCTTCTCTTGTCTTTTAATCACTCAATCAATATTTGTAGAAGGTGTGACATGTGTCAGCCACACACTAAGTGCTGGCCCTGTGGGGATGGACACAGAAGGCTTGGTCTCTGCCCTGCTCTCATACACCACTCCCACTGCTGTATGAAAACTCCCTTCGGACAGCAGAGTTTCCATTCTCCAGGCCCCAAACCAGTCCTTTTCTAGAATCTTCTCCACCTCCTCTGTCTTGAAGTCTAATAAATATTTTCTTGCATATTCTTGCAGGACATAGTTCTGAGGTGACATTTCAGGTTGGGCCTTGCACACGAGGCATTGTGGGAGCCGACACATGAGAAGAGGGCTGGACTTGCCCCTGTGTGGGAGCTTTCAGCCCCAAAACATGTTGGTATTTTGGCCTTTTGTTGCCAAAACAGTTTGGGATTGAGGTTGGCAAAGAGGGCAGATGGGACTAAGGCCAGGTGCGGCGTTCGGATTCCAGGAACCCGGGCTGGTGTTGGTGTGCTTGTGATTTATTACACACGGAGCCGCTTGCCGGAGGGAAGGGGCCTCTCTCTGCTGAGAGTCAGAGATGGTTCACTTCTGATGGGCAGCAGGGCTGTGGACACATTACCTTCCAGCCTCATGCCTGACAAAGCACTACCCATCTCGCCCAACCAAGGGGGGCTCAGTTTAAAGAACACACACACACACACACACATTGGTGAATCTTCTATGTATCCAGAAAGCTCTCATATAGAAAATATGTAGCAGCAAATTAGACCTCAATGTAAAACCTGTGGTGTGTTTTTTTGGTATTATTTTAAAGAGAGAAAAGCAATAAAAATGATGATACAGAATTTCAAAACAAGATATAGGAGAGTAACAGTGCTTTATATTTTGCTATTGTTATCTTCAAAGTAGTTGCTTAGATTACAAGATACAGGTGTGCAAAACTTATCAAACTATATAAGCACAAATTGTTCTTTCCAGTGAACTAAAAGAAATTAGTAGTGTAATTATCTTAGCTATCTTGTATATATATATATTTTTTTTCTTTTCCCTTCCTTCTTTTCTCCTTTCCCCCATCCCAGTTCTTTTCTTTTAATCAGTTTCTTTCCCTTTCACAATATCTGTTGTACATTATTTATCCTTTCAATTTTTTATACTCAGGAGACAATATGATGTTTACACATCTGGGTTTATTTCACTTATGGATATGGTCTCCAGTGGCATCCATTTACCCATAAAATCCTCCCCTTCATCCTTCTTTATAGCTGAGTAGTACTCCATTGTATAAACACACCACATTTTCTTTATCCATTCCTCAATTGATGGGCTTTTGGGTTGTTTCCAAGACTTAGCTATTTCAAATTGTGCTGCTACAAACACGGGTGCATATGTGTCACTGTGGTGTGATGTTTTTAATTCTTCTGGAAAAAGTTCCCAGAAGGTAAATAATAGCTGGGTAGAATGGGACCTCTATTCCTAGTTTTTAAAGAAATATCCACACTGATTTCCACAGTGACTGTACCAGTCTACATTCCCACCAAGAGTGGAGAAGGCTTCCTTTTTCCACATAGTTCTACTAGCATTTATCATTGGTTGATTTCTTGATGATAGCTATTCTCTCTGGAGTGATATGAAATCTGTGTTGTTTTAGTTTGCATTTCTTGAATGACCAATGATGTTGAACATTTTTTCATATATTTATCTGCCATTCATATTTCTTCATCTGAGAAGTGCATATTCATCTCAGATGCCCATTTTTGGATTGAGTCTTTGAATTTGGGGATCTGAGTTTTTCAATTCTTTATATGTTCTAGATATAAATCCTTTGTCTGAGCGACAGTTGACTAAGATTTTTTCCCACTCTGTGAGTTTTCTTTTCACACTGTTGGTGATTTCTCTTGATGTGCAAGAACTTTTCAGAAAGACAAGATCCCAGTTGTCGATTCTTTGTAGTGTTTCCTGTGTGGCCTGGGTTTTGCTCATGAAGTCTTTGCCTATCCCTGTGCCTTCAATATTTCTACCTACTTTCTCTTCCAGTAGATTTAGTGGCGCTGTTTTAATATTAGATCTTTGATCCATTTTGACTTTAGTGCATGATGATAGGCCTGGATCTAGTTTTAATCTTTGGCAAGTAGCAAGCCAGTTTTTCCAGTACCATTTATTAAAGAGTCTATCTTTAATTGAACATGTTTGGCTCTTTTTTCAAAGATAAGATAGCCAAGTTTGCTTGTAGTTGTATCTACAACTTTTAGTCTGGTCTACTGATACTCAAGGGTTTTTTTTTTTGTTTGTTTGTTTTGGTTTGGTTTTTTTTCTAGTACCATGCTGATTTTATCACAGTAGCTTTGCAGTATAATTTCAAATCAGGAAGTGTGATATATCCTGCTTTGCCTTTGTTGCCCAGAATTGCCTTTGCTATTCTAGGTCTCTTCTGTTCCCAAATGAATTTTATCCTGTGGCATTTTACTTTTTCCTTTATATTTTGTTTTTTAACTGTTATCTTAAAACATCCCTTCAGCATGTGGGTATTGGGGACATTTGAACAAAAATACAAGTTAGTTTCTAGAACTTTCTAGAAGGATATGGAAGGGGATGCACATGTAGTAGGGACTGATGAATCATCTGAAGACCATAAATGTCACTCATGTCTCTTCCTACAAAGACAACTATTGATATTTGGAGTTAGTTAGAAAGAATGTGCAACCTCCAGATCAAAGATTCTCTTTGCAGGTTCTGCCACCTAAAGCTTCGTGGTCCTGGCAAGCTCCTCAGCTTTTCTGAGCCTCAGTTCCCTCATCTATCACATGAAGGTGAGGGTTCCTATCAGGCAGGGCTATTTAGAAGCTTAAAAACAAGAATAAGGGCAATATCACTGCCTTTTAGATGAGCAATAATGGCAATAGCAGGTCACGTAGTATACGATTAAGGAAGTTAAAAAAAAAGAAGAAAAAGAAAAAGACTGTCTTAATTAAGAGTTTTTATTAGAAATTTTGTTCCTCCTCTGCAGTCCAGTCTAGTGCTGTAGACTTCCCTCATTTTTCACGTTGAACACCTACTACATAAATGTTGGAGCAACCAAAGCACTTTAGATGTAGACCGGTGTGAGTCTTGCAGCGGCCCTTAAAGCTGGGCTCTATCCTCCCATTGTCCACATGGTGGGATTTGTGCTCAGAGTGTTAGATAACTGACTACAAGCCTGGCTAGTGCTCTGCAGGGCACATCCTACAGCCCAGGCCCGTGTGACCCCAGGACACTACAAGGCTAAGTGCTATGAGTGGGCTGGAGGAAGCATTGGGTATGGTGGGTTCTCCAATGTTTACACCAACCCAGACCAGGCCAGAAACTTTCTTTAGGGGCCCTGGGAATAGTTTAAAGTTTTTTTTCCTATCTCAGGACTCTATTGTTTTGAGTTACCAGCTGAGCAGGGAGGCAACAGAGGTGTGGAGCTGTGTACCTCTTAAGGGGCTGTTTTCTTCCCTTTTATTCATGACTATAAGGGGTAGAAGTATAGGGGTCCTTTCCTAGACTTCATCTCAGTCTGCATGGAACATGGAAAAGTTATTGTAACTCCAATAAATTAATTCCAATCTACTACTTCCGGTGCAACCCATGGTGAGAATAAAGACACTAAGACATATTTATAGTTATAGGGAACCAAGAGTTCTTAAGTCTGGCCAGGATGAAGGTTCATCAGAACAAAGGCCTCGACCCAAGAACTAACCAGGATTTTATTAATTTGTGAGGAAGGGAGTGACCTGAGGATGAGTGTCATGGTTTATGTCAGTGGCCGCCAAGTCTCATGGACGTGCCTGAATCTAGTGTTTGTGATTGGTTCATTGGCTAGCGCTCAGATTGGTGGTGTGAGTGTCCTACCCTCTCAGGGATGGAGCCAGAATACAGTGTAACCGCAGGAAGAAGATGTTTTTCTCTCTTTTGCTGTTCATGCTTGCTGTTTACGGTGGCCTCACCATGCCACCCTGCCACTTGGAACCAACTGAGTATGGACTGAAACCTCCAACCTGTAAGAAATAAACCTTCCTTTCCCTTACTTTGGGCATCAGGTATTTTGTCTCAGCAACGAGAGAGAAAAGTAAGGCCATGAGTGACTGTGAGAATGGCAGGAAATGCATGAGTACTGTGAGCTGGGCTAGCTAGGAGGCCAGAAAGCACCTCTGCACTCTGCAGAGAGAAGGATATGCAGGAAGACCGATCTGCAAACACAGCTGACATAGCATTTAATGTATTGGGGGCAGAGCTTTAGCTCCCATGTGCGAAGTTTTCTGACCTGGGAAGACATAGCCTCTTATCTCGAGGGACAACCCAGCTGACTGCGTGGAGCGGCAGCTCTACATCCCACCCATGTTTTGGGAGTCATGGGGCAGGAAAACAGGACTGTTGCCTAGCTTCAAAGATTATGCACCAGCTCCTCTGCCAACCCTATTTACACTGCATACAGCCAATTGAAGGGAAAAGGAAATGGCTTAGTACATCTCAATACATGGAGACAAGGCCAGCTTTAGCCAAAGTGGAGGTAATTGCTCTTTGTTCAAGGAGTCATCCAGGTGGTCTTCCACAGAGAAGCATGTCAGCCAGCCTTCTGTCTCTGTAACAAATCCCTGAGATAAGCAACTTAATAAAGGAAAAGGATTATTTGGCTCAGGAGTTCAAAGGTTTCCATCCATGTCACCATGGCCTGTTATGTGGGCTTGTGGGGGCAGAGTACTTCGTGGTGACAACATGGTACTAAGAGACCATTTTCTCGATATCCTCCTCAGGGCCACACCCCAGTGACTTTAATTCCTACCATCTCTTAGAGGTCTTCCCATGCCCAATAGCATCGCAGGCCTTCATGTGGCTGTTCGTGGTTCATGTTGCATGAACCTTCAGTGGCCATTGCAGATCTAAACTGTAGCAGGGAAGGTCAGAGATGTCGGCTCAGTTCTCCTAAAGTTGATGATAATATTCTCAGGTCAGGCACAGGACCTCATCCTACCATATCAGAACCTTCGACGTGACTCCAGCATGTCAAATACCATCCCGGCCATAAAGAGAATGTCATAAAGGTAGTGTTGTCTTTGCTAGGAGGCAAATAGCAGAAGGGGAGTTGTGAAGAAAGTCATGAACTGTGTATGATTTAAGGCAATTTTCTTGATTTGGAATATTTTTACCAGTGAGAGACACCTGACTTAATTCTAGGGTCAAAATTCTCCTAGTTCCATTTCCAGAACTCTCACATCTTTTAGCTGTTGTATACCTAACATGACTCTACTCTGCCCCATTTTATTCCTGATGAAGGTCACCCCAGAATGCAGCTCCAATATAACCTCCTCTGGGAAAATCAACCCCAGATCTTCCAGCAGTTTTTACCTCTTCCCTCAAAATTCTCCTAGAGACAGAGGCTCCCCTGCCCAACCCATCGCAATCTCATTGTCATCTTCTACTCTTATCCCCTGCCTTGCTATTCTTTTCCTCTCTAGCTTTGCACGACTAACCTTACCTTCATTTTGCCCACCAGTCAGGCACTCAAACACCACCTGGTAGGATTCTGTCATCCATCAGTTATGTTGAGTGAATGAGAAATGGATGACTAAATGAACCGTGGATGGATACATAACTCATAGGAAGAGCTTAGCACAGTGCCTGGTACATGGCAAGTGAGAGAGAATTGTGAGTTTTATCGTGTCAGTGATAGTATCCACATGTGGTGAGTGCGTATTGACCTCTGGCAACCCTCTGTGTCCCTGCATGGTAATGAGAGCAGAAGGTGGCAGTCTTACCCCCACCCCCACCCCCACCATTCCACTCCACCCAGAACACAGAGGCCAACAACAGTGTTTCTGCCAACCCTAGCTTTCCACGTTTACTCTTCTGGGAACGGTTCGCCCTCTTTCCTTAACTCTGCAATTAAAACAACTCCAAATCCTTCCTATGAATGTGTATATGACTGACCACAGTCTCAGCCTTGCATCCAACCCAGCCCAGACCGCTTTCCATTTCCAGAACTCTCACGTCTTTTAGCTGTTGTATACCTAACATGTCTCCACTCTGCCCCATTTTATTCCTGATGATGGTCACCGCAGAATGCAGCTCTAATATCACCTCCTCTGGGAAAATCAACCCCAGATCTTCCAGCAGTTTTTACCTCTTCCCTCTTGGTTTCCAGGTAGCATTCTCTGTCCATTACAACCCTTATCATAGGGCACCATGTTCACCAGGCCTTTCCCCTCAACCTAGAAAGCTCTGCAATGGCATAAGGTGCATGGATACAGGCAACTCTGACTTGAGTATTCAAGCCTGAGCCTCAGCTGCCAGAGTTCCTGGGGTCCATTTCTGCCTCTTTTATTGCCTTGACGACTTACTAAATCACATGATGCACAAGGCATCCTCCCTGAAAGCAAAGATCTTAATTATTACATTTTCACAAGCATCAAATACCACAGACCCATGAGTAAAACTGTAAAGAGGGAATCTGGAATGGGTCATGTGAGAGACGACTTGGGGTGGTTGGAACTGAAAGTCTCCCATGGACATTTCACCCACTGATGTAGGTTTATGATGTGCCAGGAGTTCTTTTGCAATCAGAGTTAGAGAAAGCAAACAATGGTTGAATATATTTCAGAAAATGGCCAGAGCTTTATTATCCTTGTTAAGTCAAGAGAAAACGCTTTGCACTGAAATCACCGAGCTGGCTTTTCAGCTGGAGCACAGGTCTCCACTGCTCCTGAGCTCAGAGCATCATGGGCCTTGAAAACAGCCTGCAGTCTCTGAGAATCACATCTCAGGTGGCGAGGAGAAAGCAGATTTGAAAACAAACACAAAAATTATAAAATCTGTTTAAATATTTAACTGCACACCCAGACACAAGGCCCCTTCTTGTGGGGAACTTGCAGAGCTTCCCCTCAGATGGAAGGGCACCCCATGTCATGTCACTTAGGGGGACTGTCTGTTCCCTTCGGCCTGCCTAGCAGTA
The DNA here is from genome assembly GCA_004027295.1 of Dolichotis patagonum. Classification (NCBI taxonomy): domain Eukaryota; kingdom Metazoa; phylum Chordata; class Mammalia; order Rodentia; family Caviidae; genus Dolichotis; species Dolichotis patagonum. The sequence continues at coordinate 47,419 of PVJX010005577.1, read as the reverse complement.
GGTGGCCTGAAGCATGCTGAGGAAGAAGGTGCAGAGGGAGCTCCAGGACTCTCCACAGAACTCCAGGGCCGTCTTCCTCTGCATCTCCACGTCCAGGTCATCCGGACACTTGGGGTCTGTCGTGGTCACTGCTGGGGTGGGAGAGATGTCTTCTTTGGCCTGATGGGGCTCCTTGGAGGAAGCCTCTTTGATGCCAGGATGCTCCACAGGGGAGACCTTTGATTCTACCTCCCCGACCTTCACATCCTCCAGCATGGTGGAATTTGCCAGCTTGAGATTAGATTCTGGAAACTTCTTTCTGCACACTTTGGTCTTCAGGACACTCTTCGAGTCCCTGCAGATGTTCTTCTGTCTGTGCAGCATCCGGGTGATTTGTTTCCAGTAGACCTTCTCGCTGTGGTGCTTCAGGCACTCGGTCGGGTTGCCAGCGAAGACACAGGAAACCCTGTGCTGTGCCTGCGTACATTCAACCCTCAGGGCGACTCCAGGCTCCTGTGCAGTCGTGGTCCATGTGCAGCTGGCTCCTTGGTCTCTGCTGACAAACTGGCCATTGATGCTGGATGTCCTGCTGCTTCTCTGCTTACTCTGGGCCTTGTCCAGAACTGATGAGTCCCCATCTGCTGTGCTGCTCTGTCTGTGCTTTGCTCCACTTTTGACCTTTTGTGTGAGCATCTGAGAGGCCAGGAGGAGGAGTGAGAGCAAGGTGAGGTTGTGGACCCTCATGGCTTCAGCTGGGCAGGCACCTGTGGGACCAAAGGCAGAGGCATCAGAGCCGAGAAGGGCAGGGCTGTAGGTGGACCTACCACCCTGGCACCTGCAAACCACTTGAGGAGGAGACAGGCCATCTGGCTGGCTCTTGTAATCACTAAATGGGCAACTGGTCTGTTCCTGTTTCCACTCAAATTGAATCTTGAGTGTCCGAAAACTACCCTGCTTCATCTTTCCCTTCACCTCTCTCTGATCTCCATGAACTCTTCCCCTCGGTCATGCCTGGATTTGCTCAATCACGCACGCATGCAAGAAGCATAGATTGCACACTTCTAGCACCCCATACCCTACACCAACTGCTGATCATGCTGTGGAGAGTGAGAGGGCTCAGGCCCCAAAGAGCTCATAAGCTACGCCTTGACAGATGTACACAACATGGACCACGGAATCTGTCTCATCTACGTCCTCAAGTTGATCTTGGACAGGCCTCTCTCTCTCTCTAAGTCTTAAGTCCTTGCCTGGAGACCAAGGTGTTAAGTGAAGTTACCACAGCTTAAATATCACTTGGCTCCTCTTCTATTAGAACCCCAAAGTATAAATTAATTGGAAAGTAAAATAAAAGGTAGAAAACAGGGGACAGGGAGCTGGACCTTTTGCAAATGGGAGGGGGACCAAGAGATGAAGGAAGTGAGAAGAGAGGAGAGGAGAAAAGAACACAAAAGGAATGAAGATGCATTAGGCACCCAGGAATGCAGCCATTATGTACTGCCAACACGTGCTAATGAAAATAAAAATTAAAATTAAACAAACGAAATAACCAATAAACCCTCTGCTGACCCAGTGTTCCTAGATCTCTATCTCACAGTCCGTGCAGGCATGGATGCCCACAGAATGAGAAACTACACACAGTCATAGAAAAGTCACAGAAAGAGTTGACTCGGAAGTTACACATGACACCCTGAGCTGGCTGGGGCTGCAGGAGTAGAAGATTTTAGGAGAAAGTAGGCATCCCGGGGAGGCGTGAGGTGGGAGGTCATCTGACTTGACTAGACAAAGTGACCAGGTTGGAGAGGGGTGAAATTCAACCAGATCTTTTAGACTTTGAGGCTGCAAGGCAAGGTTCATGGCTATTTAACTTCTGGGGCCCTATGGTGACATAGCACTGGGCATGCGGATAGCCTTAATCAATGCCTTCTGGAAAAAATATAGTATTGAATGAAAAGGGTGACCTTCCGTGTCACACTAAATTGCATGGATTTTCATCAGGTGGACGATAAAACACACACACACAATGGGAAAAAAAGAAGCTCCTGTTTATCTGACATCTCTTCCATGCTAAGCACTGACCTAGTATTTGATTATCATCTTGTCTGGCCCAACCAAGAGCCCTGCCACTTAGCTATTAAAATGAAGCCCCCTCGTAACTGCTGGGACAGATAAGGCTCAGGCAGTAAGTCAGTTACTGAAGATCCAGAGCTGGTGCAGAGAGCAGACCACGTCTATCATCCTAACCAGTCCTCCTAGATCACTTTTGCTTTGCTCCTGGATGTTCAGAAAATACTGGCAAACCGTAAGAAAACTAGGAACTACACAAGGCACGCATCATGAGGATGAGATAACCCATACACGCTACGCTCTTATTTTCATGCAGGATTTTGTTTGAACGAGGGGCAGGTCTGGGAAATGGCTTCGATCTCATTTATACCTGGGAATTTGTCCATCACTGGGACTGAGAAAGGAAGAGGGAACAACAGGAGAGGAGGCAGAGCCAGGAAGGGTGGGACAGGGGCAAGGCAGGCAGCTGGAGGCTCGGTCATGTCACAGGTCACTAGACTCGGCCTCTACCTGTCCCTGATGGAATCCAGACCGCAGGAACCCCAGGGCCTCACGTCACACACGAAACTCCTAAGTGAGGCTCTTACCTTGCTGTGTGTAGACCCAGCACTGTCCCAGAGGTGTGAGCGAGTCGAGAGCTTCCAGCTGTCTCCACTGCAGCACCGGGCAGGTTTGGGTATTTATACAGGAGCCCAGACCAGCCACTGGGCTTTACAACTGTGGAGCTTTATGCACACTCCTCCCAGCCACGCCCCTCACAGGGAGCCAGTTCCTGCAGGGAAAGTGCTGGGTGGAGTCCAGCCCCCAGGGGCTGCGTGGATGGAGGCCATCCTTTAGAGCTGCTACCTGCAAGCCCTTCCCTTTCCACCCAGTGACCGGAGCAGGGGCCCGGCTCAGCCTCACCAAGACCTCCTGGGTGAGGGCAGGGCTCTCGCAGTGCCATCCGTGCAGGGGACAAAATTGCACCAAGTGCAGGAATCTTGCCTTTTGCCTAAGTGCGGGCAAAGTGAGACGGCGTGCAACGTGCCTGCCCATTTTACACCAGGGCAGGATGGCACTGGTATATGTGGCGGCCTATCCAAGTTCACGGAGCTGGAAAGTGGGGAATCCCAGCTTATACCCAGGGGACTCAGTAACCATGGTCTGATATCGTTCCCTCTCCAGTCTCATAAATCTTTGGAGAGTGGGTGACTGATGTCAGTTTCTGAGTCTGTTTTCATCGTGCTAACTGAAATCACTGTGCAGGCAGAGGGTTCCATGGGCCCTGAGAATCTAGTAACAAGGGAATTGTCACCAATATGGGGATTTCTGTTGGAAAAATTCACCTTCAGTTTATGTGCAGGGAGCTCACCCTGGGCGGAGAACCCTTGTGTAGCTGAGTGACATATCCAAACTGCTGACCTCTCTGGCCTGCCCGCTTGCTCCCTGGGGGGTGTGGGTGACAACAGTGCCTCCTGTGAGGCTGAAGACTTGATTCCTGTATTGGAAGTGAACACAAAGAAATGCAGAACAGTGCTGGTTCTTCATGAGAGCTCAAACTGCATTCTTTGAAAACAGACATTTGCATTAGTGCATGGTGTTAGATGTTTCGAGAATGTCCCCCATTTCTGAGGATTTTGGTATTTCTTTTCCTTTTTTTTTGGTACTGGTGATCAAACTCATGCCCTAGCACTTGCCAGGTAGGCACTTATGCTGCTGAGCTAAATCCCCAGCCCTTGGTATTTTTTTATTATCAGTAATTGAATGCATGTCTCATCCAGCCTTGATATTGTGATATCATATGATATGGCAGGGTATGTATTGTATGATATTGTATGATGTGACGTGAGATGGTATTTATGATATGAGCAGGTGTGTTTGTGTTCTCAGGTGAGCCTTGAAGTGCAATATTATCAGGCCAAGTTGGTAAAAAAAGTCAGTCCCTTCTTCAAAAGTCATCTTGTGTTCACAAATTTTAAAAATGCTGACTGGCTGTTAAAGCAATATTCATTTCTTGTTTCAAATAATATGCAAGAAGCGCCACCCTTTGCCAGGGGAAATGGCTAAGCATGGGTCAATACAACCTAACTAGTCCGGCCGGAAATATGCATCTCAGGCTTTATGAAGATAACTTGCACTTCAAACTTAAAGTGCTCATTAGTCACAAGATTTCAGGATTCTTGTCCACAATTCAAATGATACACAGTGATAAAGTTCTATTTCTTTTGAAAATTAAGAAACTGTAAAGTGGTGATATTACAGCTTCGGGTATGAAATATTACTGAAAATGTATTAAAACTTGTTTAATAAGAATGCCTTTTCCAAAGCATGTGATGTTAACTGAATTTGTTAGATTCAGTGTTCAGATAATTCTGATTCTGGGACCATTTAAAAAGTCCCTTGCAGTTATCATATTGGGTCAGTCCAAATGAAACTGCTGCTTTTAGTAGATAAAAGTGCTAACATATCCATTTTGAATGACACAACCAAATAAAAATACATATTTTTCCTCAGTGGGACTATTTTAGAGCCTTATAAATGCAAATATATTTTACACACACACACACACACATATATATATATATATATATGATGGTTCTTTACGCTCTTTTATAATCAACTTTCCTTCATGAATCATACTTTTTAATCATCTCTGGATTTTTTTAACATCTTTTTTAAGAGAATTGTTCTTAAACAGAAAATATCCTTGAAAGAACTCTGTCTTCTCAGATAAAATTTTCCATGACACACACATCTCTACAGCTCTCCCCACAGATGCACACATGTGTGCACAAATAAACACACTTACATTCACATGCTTTACACACTGTTGCACATACACATGCCCTCCTGTACACGCAGCACATGAAATACCATGCGTACAGGCCCAGACCCACATTTTAGCACACCGAGGTCTCCCTTTCGGATGTCCAGCCTTAGCCCACACGTGTTACAGGAAACAGCAGCTGTGCCCCTCTGAAGCCAGAATAGGGATAGACGAGCTGCCCTTTCTGCTGCTGAGGCCGAGAGTCACCATGCAGGTGGGCATCATGAATCCAAAGGGCACTCACAAAGTGCCTACTATGTTCAGGCTCTCCTCTCAGTTATGGGCTGGCTGAGGATGCAGTAAAAAATCTCACAGTTCATGTTCTCAAGGCAATAGAAGAGAAGGAGTAGGAAGAGATGTTGATAGCTGATGCTATTACAGGCTACTTGCTGTGCTAGAGGGCAGCATCTGGTGATCTGGGTGAGAACATGTAACTTCGCCAGGGGCACAGAAGAATTTCCCAACAGCCAGCAGTTATGCAGAGATAGCTCAACAGTAGGGGAGAGGGAATGCTATCCAGTCATCCCAGTCTCTCTGGTGTAAAGGGCTCGCATGTCATTTCAAGAGGATGCCCACTGAAGTTGATACAGAAACAGCATTGGCCATGTTTGATGCCTTCCCTGGTGGATCTGGGCTTCTGAACTCTGAACCAAGAAAATTACTCAGACCAGGAGAATAAGACCAATAATCAACAGGATGGTGTGCAGCTGATGTACCAAGTTCCTGTCTTTGGTGAAGGTTTTGAACAAATGGGTCCTCTGTCAAATGAGCAGCTGCCTGGTCAATGGAACAATTTGTAACTCACAGTCCCAGGGGAGTATGGACCCTCCATCCATCCTCTTGCCCTTTGGGATGGGGCAAGAGAGAAAATGTATACTGAAAAGTTCAGTAGAAATAGAAACTCTTCGAGCGACTTACTTGATTGGAATTTTTAAAGGAGCTGTGTAAAGAAACCATTATGGTTCCCAACTAACTCAGTTATCCAGGACATGAAAGTTCGTTGAGTGACTCTATTTCCGGCCACGGAGTATTGTGTTCTGAGACTCGGAATGTGTGCCTCAACCCGTTAGTAATACCTGTAATCACTGAGGAATAAGGAGTGGCCCGTCACGGCCTTGTGTTGGGGCCTTTGTATAGGCAGAGACATGTGTGATTTTGATTCATACTTTGGATATTTGCGAGGCAAGACATTCTCAGAGGTTTTTCCCCCTGAAGGGGATCTTTTTCAGGCAGTGTCCCAGCAACTTATAATAAATGTCAGCCATTGGCCAGAGTACCCAGTACTAAGACAAGCACCTGAAGTTCAGCCAAGCGAATGACTTTGTGGGTTCCACCCTCCTCAGAGACACCTGGCTGAGAGCTGACACATGGCGACGCTGTGCCGAGCTCGGTGCGTGCAGCCCTGAGCAGGGACATTGCCCGGCCTATGGGGTCCCACTGATGTTTCCTCAGGCGTTTTCAAGGGCTCCCCCGTGACACAGTGGGTCGGGGAGGAGAGATCACCACCCTCATCACCCCAATACCTGGCAAGAGATGCGGGACAGGGGAAGCCCAAACCTCCTGCAGACGGGATATTCCAGAGGGCTCCATCTGGGCTCCCCAGCGGCTGGGGATTTAGCTCAGCGGTATAAGTACCTGCCTTGCAAGCACATGGTCGTGAATTCAATTCCCGGTACCGATTAAAAAAAAAAAAGTACAAAATGCTTGAACTCCCATCTGGGCTCCCCTGCCACCACCATTCAGAAAATCCCTCAGTAGCTGGGGTGAGCTTGTGGGGTGCTACTTCCTTACCCAAAGCATAAGGGGCTGGGAAGGAAGAGTTGCAGGGGTCCCAGGTCTGAGTCTCCATTTTCAGGCTAGCCCTGTAGATGGCCGATCGGTGTTGTTTGAATGGTGTTTAGCACAAGGCAGTTTCATGGACCGGAAGCCTTACCCAAATTACAGCTGCCACCGTGCTCAACCATCTCCAGAGTCCAGCTCCAGAGACCTGAGAGAAGTGGGCGGAGCAGTGAGGGAAGTCGTGACAGGCACTAGGGGAGCGTCTGTTGACTTCATTTTGGAAGTAAAATTGGTCAGTGAGGAATCTGTTGTCATCGAAACCCTCAGAAGACTAATTGGTGTTAGACTTGTGTCTCAATTACTTTCTCAGCCCTGGGATGTAACACCGGACCTGGCAACTTAAAGGAGGAGGGGTTTCAGGAGTTTCAGTCCTTATGTGAGTGGCGGCGTGGTGGGAGGGGCTGCGAGGAAAGCCACCCCACCACGGGGGCGAGGGGAGGCGCTGGGTGGGGGACACATCTTTCCCGTCACACCCGCGGAGGCCCGCTTCCTCCGGCCAGCTCCACTGCTAACAGCGCACTGAGCTATAGGGGCCCCATGAGTCCGGCACCCTTCGGAAGCTATGAGCGCACGAGGCTCTTGGGGGAACATCTGGGCAAAATCCACCACAGCTGGTATGTCCGCAGTGAGTGCATCCCTAACTCTCCCGAGAGGAAGATGTCATCAAAATGAGGTCACACCTGTGTTCCTGCAGAAAGGGGGAAACAGCTAAGGCTTGGTCTTCAGTGCTTTTGTGCTATTCCCAAGCTGGCAAGGAGCCCTCTGCGCAGCCTGGAAAGGTACACCGGGTCCGTTCAGAAGCAGAGGTGGACCGCACCAGAGATGCTATTGCAAGAGCAGCCGCGTGGGCTGAATCTTTAAGAGCAAACTGTTTATTAGTTGTTGATTGGATTGAGTCAGGAATTGTGAGAAAAAGTGGGGAAGAGGAAAGGGTGGTGTCCTGTGCCTGTAGGAGCAGCCCTTCCCTGGGGAGCTTGGTCCCCCTCAGCCCCTCGCTCTTCCTTTCTCTCTCTCTCCTACTCTTTCTCTTCTCTTTTCTCTCATTCTCCTCCTTCCTCTCTCTCCTCTCTCTGTTATAATATTGGAAGCCAGTTAAACATAATCGTGCGTGTGTCTCCTTTCTGTACCTAACTTTCTGTACCTAATTATTTTCTGGTTTTGTTTTGCTTTATTCTTTGCCTTTGAGTGCCTACCTGTGGAAGTCTTTTTGTAGGATGGCCCGACCAACCTCAGACGGACAGGGCACAGCACAGGGGGCAACGAGGGCCACATTCCGATTTCTGAGCAGTTTAGTTTGAAGAGGAGCCTGTCAGTGTTCTGATAAATGGTGGCCTCAGAAGTGCCCAGACCCACCAGCTGGGAGGCTGACACCTGTTACAAGCTGAAACACCTGTGCCAGTGTCTCTGGGCGAGCAGAAGTAAAATGCTGCCCCCTTTTCCTTTGTCACACCCCTGATGAACTGCAGAACGGGCCCACTTTTGCCCTGGATTTGTTTATCCACCTGAGTAACCAGTTTGTTAGGAGTTCTGCCCAGGGCTCATTATGCAGCTCCCGCGTCCTCAGAGTGACCCCTGGTGGTGCTCTATGGTATTACCAGTCTAGCTCACCTGTCCTAGGCGCTCAAAGCACAGGCAGGGTAGTGGCCCCCTCAGCCCACTCTCCCCAGGGAGCCTTTGTTTGCCAATTAGCTCAAGAAGCCTCCTTGACCTTACGTCCAACAGGATACTTCATCAACCTTAAGCCTGCCCTTGGGGACCTCTTACACTCTCAGTAGTACCACCTAGGCTCAGAGTGTTTGGCCGTCTTGCTCCCTGGTTGGCAGACAGTAATGCACCGTCCAGAACACGGGTCTCTCAATAGTGGGCAGTGGGCAAGGTGGCCCACGCCCCTTCCCATTCTCGAGCTGACGGCACCCTCTCGGGCGGCACCGACTTTAAGACTTGACCTGGAAAGTTGCTGGATGCTACACAGATGGTGCTGTCTGCACTGTGTGGCTGACACTTCTCAAGTGACCACATTAGATACAGCTTGTTCTCAAGGCGAGTATTTCCTCGGAAGAAGGGGTTTGGAGAAAATCAGAACACAAGAGGCTGGGGACTGAGGAGATCAGTTCTCCATGCCCAAAATTTGGTCTAAAATCCTTCCATAACTGCTTTGTCATTTTCTAATGACCCCACTGCCCGCATGGCCTGACTGGTTTCGTCGTTAGGGGGCATCACGTGATAACACAGAGAGTGACTCCAGTCTGTATGTCCTGTGGCCACCTGGACTTGGTTATTTGATACAGAAGATTATAGACAAGGGGAGTCATGCTGAGTGGCTGCAATCTGTAAACCTTGGGGCACTCTGTTGAGGCAAGCTAGAAGCAGTGGGGGACACCTTTGAACTGCGCCCAGGCCCCTGAGTCCTGACACGTCTACCAGCAAGGTCTGGGGGTGAAAGGGTGACCAGCTGGCAAAGGGAGATACAGTGGCACTGGAATTGTGCAAACCAACCCTGTCACCCTGGAAGGATGATCTCATCCTGCAGATAGAGAAAGGAGAGCACGGAAAGGTTACGGAACTTCCCGGGAAATTTACTTAAACCTGGCAATCAGGTTTGTCCCGTGACTGAGGAGAGTTGCACTGACTTCATAGGGTTGTGTGGTGCTTTAAAAGAGATCTGTCTAAATGAAAAAAGAAGGCAGATGCCTCACTTCTGAATAACTTCCGTCTTCCTCTCTTTTGTCTTTACGACCTTTCAATCATCATCATCATCTCCTCTTCCACTTCATCTTTTCTTTCTTCTGTTTTTGGATTTTAGCATCGATTCACAGAAAAATTACATCTCATGTAGAATTGCACTCCACACCCAGAATACTCTAACATTAATATCAGACACAACTGTGTAATATTTATTTATTTATTTATTTATTTTATCGGTACTGGGGATCGATCGCACGACCGCATGCTTGCAAGGCAGGTGCTTATGCCACTGAGCTAAATCCCCAGCCCCGTGTGTAGTATTTATAACACGTAGTGTACCAGGACTCCTCCATGGTTACCAGTTAAAATTTACAGTCTAAAAGATATTTCTAATTTTTAGCTAATGCTCTTTCATTGTTATTACTACATTTCCTTTAGAGCACTTTTGAAGCCACAGTGAGTTGGAGTAGAGAGCACCTGGGTTCCTATGTGTCTCTGTCCCCGCCCACACACAACTGAAACAGTACCACTGTCCCGCACCATGACTGTCCTTTCGTCACAGTAAGGAGCCACCCTGACATGTCATCACTGCCAGAGCCCGGTTTTCATAGAGGTTCAGTGCTGGTCTTTCATGTTAAACTGGCTTTGATGTGTATGTCCTGTTATTGTGTCAGACCCCTGGTTTTGCTGTCCCCAAGCCCTCCATAGTTTGTGTATTCACCCTTTTTGCTCCCTATCCTCTGGACATCACTGGTCTTAGTACTGTCTCCATGCTTTGGTCTGTTCCGGAATGTCATAATAGTTAGAATTGTGCAATACGTAGGATTTTCAGATTGGCTTCTTGCACTTGGCAATATACATTTAAGCTTTCTTCTTAAGTTAATGTCTCTTCACAGCTTGATGGCTCATTTCTTTTTAATGTGGAATAATATTCCATGATGTGACTGCACTACAATTGCACTACAATTGGCTTAATATTCACCAAATGAGGGACATGGTATTTGCTTCCACATTTTAGTAATTAGGAATAAAGATGCCATGAAATCTCAAGTGAGGAATTCACGTGGACGTTGGATTTCAATTCTGTTTCTCTCCAGGATCCCGGTAAAGATTCCACGTTTTATTTAGTCTTCATATCTTCGTGGATTCCTTTTGGCCGTGACAGTTTCTTGTGCCTTCCAAATTTAAAATGCTCATTAGTCAGGAGCTACCAGAAGATTAGCAAATCAAATGATGCAAAGTGCTATATCTTTCCTTCTTCAGAAAAACAAGATACCAAAGATACGATAGTACAATATTCTGTATGAATGCAAGTTTTGAAACTACAAAGTTTATCTACTTTAATACAATATCCTGTTCCTATGTCACAGTTTTAAAATATTTTGATAGAATCTTTGTGTCTCCTTGATTCTATTTGTGAATCTTCTGAGAAGTAACCTATAAGTAGTATCAACCTAAAACAGGTGAAAGTAATGCACTCTGATGTATTGAAAATGGTAGATAATCAGCAATTTGGAATAATCAACCTAAAAATAGTAAGATCTCTCTCCTCTAGTAATAGAGTTCTTTTAAATTTTTCTTAGCTCTTTTATAACAAATCTTCCTGACAGCATGTGTTTGACCATGTCTGAATTTTTTTTTATTGGTATATGTTCTGTTCTATTTTTGTTTTTAACTATGTCTGAAGGTATGGGCAGCTATTTTGAAGGCAACAAGAGGCATGGTAACTATTGTTGATTTTCTATTGTTTTGCAGTCCTGTGTCACTGACACTGATTTCTTTTGATTAGCTTTATTCTGCTTGGTTTATTGTGCTTGTTTTATTCTATTTAAAATAAAAATGTAAAACAAAATAACTTAGCCATGCTGGATGGAGATATATATATATTTTTTTCTTAAACATCCTTTGTAGAATTCTGTTCCTTTCTGACAAAAATTTTCCAAGGCAAACAGTGTCTACACATACACTGACACACCCAGATGCACATACACACAGACGCACAAGCACACACACATGTTCTCATGCACACGCGTCATGTACGACATGTAAATGTGCACATCCCTGAATGCCAGCTATGTGTCTCTGGGCAGAGGACTCTAGGGAGACTCTTCCTGATCTTTAAGCCTCTATTTGTGTGTACAAATAGTGCCACTCCCCTCGGGGGCCGGGAAGATGAGAAGAAAAGCTACGCTTTCCCTGTGTTCAGCCTGAGATGAAGGTGTTTAAAGGAAAGCTCCCAGAACGCACTCTAAAAAGGCATCTAAGAGGAGATGGTGACAGCAAGGGCAGAAGGTGACAACTTACAAAGAACAAAACGAGTCGCACAGTGGTGGTGGCTCTTCAGGAGAAGAGAGGAATGGATGAAGGAGTAAGATTGTGAGTGGCTTCAAAACAAGGAGCTGGACTCCAGCCCAGTTCGTTCACTGGGTCACTCAACCACTCTTTTCAGTCCCTACTTCCTTCATGATCCAAAAGGGTGTTCATACTCCACACCTACTCCGCAAGTGACCGGCTGAGAACATAGTCAAGACGGCCACCGTCCTGCTCCCAAGAAGACGATGGCACACACAAGAAAAAAACAGGGACCTCAGCCCTGGTCGGCAGACGTTCCTCGCTCTGGTAAAGGCAGCCCGGGTGCTGTGGGTGGGGACATCCAGTTTAGGCAGAGAGAGAGAAGAATTCTCAACAGCCAGCGACAACTACACAGAGGCAGCTCAACCCCTTGGGGAAAAGGAAATGAGTAATTCACCTCTCATTCAGCAATCACCATATGGAAGGAGCTGTAACGGGCATTCAGTAACACGGTGTGAAATTTACTCAGCTTCTGTTTTGCGGTCTAGTGTGAGGCTCCTCATCGACCAGCAGTGCAGGGTGGCTCCTGCTCATGTGTGTTGGCTTCTAACCAGGGCACAGAGGAGAGCATGCATTTCTGCAGTGATCCGGGGTCCTGCTCCTTCTGATCCCTGTGCACTTCAGACTCAGTGCCACCACACTTCCTGCAAATACTTGGGGTCCAAAATGCTCCACCAAATGACCTTAATAATCAAATTCAGTAGTGTAGTAGAATGTCTCTTTAATAAACGGTGCTAGAAAAACAGAATCTCTGCATGTCGAAGACTAAAACTAGACCCGTCTATCACCATGCAATAAACTAGAGTCAAAATGGATCAAAGATCTAAATCTTTAAATGGAAACATTAAATCTACTGGAAGAAAACAGGTAAAATCTTGAAGGCATGGGTGTAGGCAGAGACTTCATGAATTAAACCCAGACTGCACGGAAAATGCTACAAAGAATCAACGAATGGGATTTCATCTCATTAAAAAACTTTTGCACAACAAATCATCAACGGAGTAAAAAGGCAACCCATAGAGAAGGAACAAATTATAGCCAGTTGTCCCTCAGACAAGTCTAGATAAATGTAGAACATATAAAGAATTGAAAAAAAATCAGACTCCCAAATTCAAAGACGGGCATCTAAGATGAATATGCACTTCTCAGATGAAGAAATACAAATGGCAAATAAATGTAGAGATGCAAATTAAAACAACACTGAGATTTCATCTCATCCCAGAAAGAATGGCTACCATCAAGAAATCAACCAATAGCAAATGCTGCTGGGGCTGTGGGAAAAAAGAAAGGCTTCTCTGTTGTCGGCGGGAATGTAGACTGCTGTAATCATTGTGGAAATAAGTGTGGAGATTCCTCAAAAAACTGGATGAGAGGTTCCATTTGACCCAGTTATTCACCTTCTGGGTATTTTCCTAGACAAACTGAAAACATCATACCACAGCAATATATGTGCACTTATATTTATACTCGCACACTTTGTAATAGCTCAATCTTGGAAGCAATCCAAACACCAGTCAACTGAGGATAAAAAAGATGTGTTTTTATACTGAGGACTACTCAGTTAAAAGAAGGATAAACTTGGGGCTTTTATAGGTAAATGGATGCAAATTGAGACCATACTCATAAGTGAAATAAATCAGACCCACATGTGTAAGCATCATATTGTTTCCATTCTGTAAAAAAAAGAAATAGTAAATAAGTTCCAAATTGTACAATAGATACTGTGAAATGGGAAGAAACTGTTCAAAAGAAAAGACAAAATGGGGTGAGAGAAACGAGAAAGAAGGAAAAAGTGAAAAATATATATATACACACACACACACACACACACACACACACACACACACACAAGATAGTTGAGATAGTTATACAGCTAGTTTCTCCTAATTCATTTAAAAGAAAGATTTATGCTAATATTGTTTGGACAATGTTTCATGCCTGTGTCTTGTACTCTGAGTAACTACTATAAAGATAGCAACATGCAATGTATTAATTATTGTTACTCTTAGCCTATTTTAAAACTGTTTCATTTTTACTTTTATTTCTATTTTTTCTTTATAATAAAAATTTTAAAAAGAAAAAATAAAAGAGACTATTTAATAAAAAAGAAATAACTCTTGGAGTCCAGCACCATCCACCTGTGCATCGCACCCCCCCCCCCAGGCTTTTCCAGCCCCTTTGTCTCTTTCCTGCTTCTCTGGCTTGGAAAATTCTCATTCTGGTTCGCTGTACCACTGACTGCATTCCATGCTCCTTCATCTGGATCCCTAAAATTTTACAGCCTTGGCCGGGGATTTAGCTCAGCAGCATAAGCGCTTGTCTTGCAAGCGCATGGTTGTGAGTTTGATCCCTGGTACAAAAAAAAAAAAATTTGCAGCCTTCACAGTAATACTGTGGCTGATGAGTCATTTTGCCGGGGTTCATGTATGTGTCTGCTGCAGTGTTATGATTCTGGGGAGTTGTATTTCCAAGTCCTGAGCTCACCTGCAAACCACAGAAACCACTCAGAAGTTAAATATCATTGAGTGTTATGTTTATGCCAGATTCTTCTGGTTTCAATCGTAGAAGCAAAGCTTGACTTAGCACACAAAATTGAGAATTTAGCAGAAGTCTTTTGTAACTCATAGAAGGCAAGGGCTGAGCAGGACCACCCACACGCATAGTGTTGGGGAAATGAATGTCCCTAGCATCTTCTGTGCTTGTGTCCCATCTCAGGGTTTCTAGTATATGTCCTTTGTGTTCTAGTCTGCTTTCCTCTGCAGTTGGAAACATGGATGCCAGCAGCTTTGAGCTGAGCCACATTGTGAAAACACCCACAGAGACTCTTGGTAGGAGGGGATTAAGTCATGTTCTGCCCTCAGACTCCTCAACCGTGTCCCACAGTCCCAACCCCTGAAACGTGAGCTTGGCTTTAGAAGAGCAACTGTCCTTTGACAAGTGCAGAGCTGACTCCAGGAGGGCGAGACTCTCTAGGTTCCCTGCCTGGAGGAGGAGAAGCTATGGAGGAGGAGGTGTGCAGAACACTCAAGAGTTCACCTCAGGCTTCCCCCAAAGCTTTCCAAACATGAGGACATGGACACCCTATTCACACTTACCCCATCACTCCCCTCACACATTTAACGCACAGAGCTTGAGAACAAATTCTGAGGTGAGAAATAGCAGTTGCCACAAGCTATTCCTTCATGCAACTTTCGTGGATAATCACATTATTTCTTGCCTGGAAGAATTCCAAGGTCACAGAGCTCTGCCTTGTATGGAAGAGAAAACAAAATGTCGTTGTTATACTCAGGGATTACAAGGGAATGGATTTAATACAGGACACGTAATTTATAGGACTACTTTATAATATTTACCCAAAGAATCAAATGCAGATGAGCCCAAGAGATCTGTTCACGCACTAGAGGCACAAAGAATCCAGCTGAGGGCCTGGATCCCATGGCAATGGCCTGCGAGAGTTCAGCTGAAGACCTAGAGCCCAGGGCAGTGTCTTCTGCAAGTCTGTATCAAGGATCTGCACTGGGAAGACCCAAAGACAGTGGTGGAAGTTAGGAAGTCTGTGGCAACAGGATCAAGGACCTGTGTTACCTGGCGGAGGGATCTGCACTGAAACCAGGCAGCAATGCTCAAGGCAAGGACCAGAGACCTCCCTTGAAAAGAACTGCAGCCATCCTCAGTAACAGCAAGGATCTGAGCTCCTCCGATGATGAGGACAGCTGACTTCATATCAGATAAACCAGCATGACAGGCTTCTCCAGGAGAATCAGCAGCACCATCTGCCCCTCCAGTTCTCCTTTTATGCCGCTGGCGACAATCCTCAAGTAGGTCTCCCACATTCAGCATACGCTGATTTAGCTCAGCTGGGTGTTACAAGTTGACTAGTAGTTAATCCATCACAGTCATCCAAGGCCAGACAGGCAGTGACCAGCAGAAACAGAACTCCATCACAGACCTCTGAGATTCCTCCCCCCAATGTACTTCACCAAAAATGCTGCAATTCGGACGGGAATTCAACCCTCACCTTGAAATGCAGCCCGACTTTATCTACCGTAATACTATCTAGTCTCATTTGAGAATAAATTGCTTATTTGTTTACAAGATATTGCTAATTCACCATCCTCA
The DNA here is from genome assembly GCA_004027295.1 of Dolichotis patagonum. Lineage (NCBI taxonomy): Eukaryota > Metazoa > Chordata > Mammalia > Rodentia > Caviidae > Dolichotis > Dolichotis patagonum. The sequence continues at coordinate 31,575 of PVJX010005577.1, read as the reverse complement.
TAAATCCCTTCAGCTATTCCCTCTTTGAGCACCATGCCCGCTCCGCTCTTCCTACCCAAGGCCAGCCCTTGCTTTGGGTCCTTCAAGGTCACCAATGAGAAAATTCTGAGATAACACAGGCTACCATCCTCAAATGACTGGGGAACAGGATTTTACTCTGGAACTAGGACAGGACACAGCTATAAGCCATAGTGTCACCAGCTTCATCGGATTTATAACCTGGGCACTTACTCACCATCACAAACATGGGTGAATCAATCCCTTCTCAGTGACCGTGCATCTGAATGTGACAGATGAAGAGATAGCAAAAGATGACAAGTGATACTGCAACATATGACTAAGCTTGACAGCAACTGACAGCAGCATTGTGGGAAGAATTTAACAGAAAACTGCACAGAGAAAATCCCAGTAAGACACCAGTTTTCATCCTGGCCTGGCTTGGCTTCTAAAAGCAGAGAAGGTGTCTAAGGATCAGAGACCTAGAAAGGAAATAGACCCTTCCTGGGACATGTTGGGCAGAGGGTGGGTAATTTAGAGACCAAAGAGAGATGGAGAATATGCTTTTGTGTAAACTAGTGACCCTCATTTAGCAGATTTAAGTCTTTTTCTACTCTAATTTCTAAGATGTTGATAGATACAGCTTTGGGAGGGCACAAAAGTGTTGTTGAAGGACTCTAAGATTTCACGTACAACTCTAGAATCGCATTGGTTTGAGCTGCACAGGTAGAAAAAAATCCTTTAAAAATCCTTTATGCTGATTAACTGCATTCATTGTGGAGAACACTTACAAATGTATTTGCAGCTAGCATTTTGCAAAAGATTTTTCAGGCTTATCCTTTGCTTTACTGTTTTATTCAAAGCAGTTACACCCAAGCCATAATTCATACATCTCTGAAATTTTTCAAATCCTTCCTCCAGACAGAGGGATGGTTATTAAAAAGGTGAATAGCTGGCCCAGTGTGCAAACTGCCAAAAGCTCAAATAACCTTTGTATTGTGTATAGTAAGAGCAAGATGTACTAGAAACCATGGAGGTCGATGCTACAGCCTGGAATGCAGCAATTCAGTTAATGTAACAAGTATTTATTGAGTGTGTAAACAAGCCCAGCCAGGCTGTGGGTCACAGGTCAGGCCCTATCATCTGTAAAGCAGCAAAGTGCATTAGCTGAGTACTGCCAGCTAATGTAAGAGATAAATAAAGCCCCAGATCTTCCTGCTTATCACACAGAATCTTATTTCTGCTTTGCATGAAATCCAAGTTGGATATTTCTAATCCACAGTGAATCAGCACCAGGCAGTTTCCTTTGTTGTCTCAAAGGCACAAGTCAGACCTTGCAAATGCAGTTACTTACGTGTCACTCACTGTCAGGACAGGGATAATGCTTTGTTCTCAGTCTCTGCGACACCAAGGATCAAGTACCAATTTGCCTGGAAGGTCACTTGGACCTTAAAATTTGGTTACTATCCTGATACAGGGGCACTGAATTTTGTTTGCCACCCAGAGAGGAGACGGGACATGAGATAAGCTTTTCTCCTTTCAGGAACTGATAAAAAACAAAAAAAAAAAACCCCAAAAAAACAGGCGGCAACATCTTCATAGTAGAAATGCCCCTTATGAAAGCCGCAGATATCTTAGTCCTGAAGAAACGCAGGGACAAGCACCCAAGTGTGGAGAGCACTTGGACCGAGGATCCAAGACTGATTCTTGAGGAAAGGGTAAGTTATTGACTCTACAGGTAGCATGACCCAAACTGGAAACTCTGAATTTAATTGGACTGATTGGGGCTGAGAGATAATACATACCTCATGCTAAAGCTATTTTTTGCTTATGTACAAGTTAACCAGAAAAACAACTAAATCTATTAGAGGACCCAGGAGCAGGTGCATTACAAATAATCCTTCAGGGCCAGGGATGTAGCTCCATGATACAGGGCCTGCCTAACAAGCGTGAGGTTGAGAGTTCAATTCCCAGTACAAAAAAAAAAAGAAAAAGGTAAATAATCCGTTAGGTGTCTCGGCAGCCCTGCCACTGTGGACTGTACACTGCAAGCGTTCTTGTGGACTTTGGGATTTTGCTGCTGCTAACTGCTGATAATGGCCTCTGACAGTCTTTACCCTGGTCACCCTTTGAGATTTTGATCTCTTGGAACATGACTGCCTGCTGCACTCTACCTGAGAAACAGTGGCCTGCTCCTGGGCACTTGTGGAAACTGAATGTCAAAAATAGGGCCTCCAGAGACTTCTGCACCCAGGTGTTCCTGTCCTGCCAGGGTTCCCCAAGCTAATGACAGAGGTGAGGATGTAAAGACTCCTCTTATCACATAGAAGAGCAGCACATCTGGTCTGGAGATGAGTTCTCTTGACACCAAAATGGCTGAGGCCACAGCCTTGGGGACCCACTGTCTCACTCTAGATTACTCATGGGGATGGCTACCTGGCGACCATGCCCAGGAAGTCCTTGAGGTTTCTTTGCTGAAGGTTCAGCCCAACCACAAGCTGATGATGTCCACTTGGTGGCAGCAGCCTTCTATCCCTAGTGGCATCGGTCTAAATTTCTATTATGGGAGCCATTGCTCTGCCCGAACGTAACATCGCTAGTGACCAGGCATGCCTGTTTTCAGCTGCCCGTGGGCTTGGCTAGTGGCTTAACTACTGGATTATGATGAATGAGTACATTAAAGACATTTCTGTCTGAAACCATCAGCTCTGAAAAGCTGGTGGTCCCGCTCGTGTGACACTTCCTGTATCCCCTGTGAGTGCCCGCAGGGAGGCATGTGTCCAGATGAGACTGGGCAGAACGATGTGGCTCCCTGGGTCTCCACGGCCCCAGTGGATTCCTCAGTCTGCTGTGGGACTGGGCATAGCAGGACTGTCACTAATGCAATGGGCTCAACACGCCAGGGAGGTTGAAAGGGTCTACCAGGACTGTGGCACCTGTCACAGGCACCAAAGGAGGACAGAGACTCATATCTCTAAAATGGGCCCAGCCTCTGTATGACAAATAGAATATGTTTATCTTGCCCCGCCTTGGACACTTGCCCGTCATGATGGAGTTGCCCTTCTGTGAAAGTGGCCCATTGTGGAGAGCAGGCTCTGCCCTGCTTCTGACTGTCTAGGTCACTTGCAGTTAGGTGACAGCACTTGTTCACAGCAAACAGGTCTCAGTAGTGGTAATGGGCACAGCTGTTAGGGGACATTCCATGCCCCTTGTCACTCCCTGGCTGGTGGGAACCCTCCCATGGTGCGATGAACTTTTAAAGACGTGATAGAAAACGTTGCTGGACGTAGGTAGGTATCGGCCCTGGGGCCTCCACTTCATAAGCGAGTCATGGGAGCATTAAATGGGGCTAGCTGCTCTTCAAAAGAGATGTTCCTTTGAAAGCCATGTTTAGAGATGATGTGGGAAGGAGAGGCGACCTTTGGGAGCCCATTCTCCACATCCATCACTCCACCCTAACAATACCTACCGGAGGTTTTCTTCCCCCAGCTAAGACTGCCTGGGAAACGCCCTGTGCATCAAAGGAGACAAGGCTGAGAGGGTGACTTGAGTCAGTTGTTCTACCATCATTTGCCTTTGCTTGTCAGAAAAGGAAGCTGATATAGAGCACAAAGAGTATGATCGTAAACCCTAGAAAGCGCCTGCAATGGGGCAAATGGGGAGCAATAAGAGCTGTCGCTAACATTGCAAATCCTTTTGTGCCCTGGCCCTATGGTCATTTAATTATTTTCTAGAAGGTCTGAGTGTGGGACATAATTAGTTGGTAAAGGGAAAACATAGCTATTGGATTCAGACAAACAAGATTATGTCACTGTGAAGGGACATGACCACACCCGCTGCCTGAGAAGGGAATGCATTTACAGTCGGGGATACAACCCAATTCTGAAACTTTCTATATGTCATGTGAGGCAATGGTCAACATGCTTTTTTGTACGGACACCTCATTGTTTCAGTACTATTTGGTGGAAGGAATTTCAGTGTTTCAGTACACTGTTTTAAGTATTGTAGTTTTTCAGTAAGTTTTGAAATCAAAAAGTATAAATCTCTACATTGTGTTCTTTTAAGAGAATTGTTATGATTATTTAGGGTCCCTTGGATTTGGGGCAAATTTCAGGGTAGATTTTTCTTTTTCTCTAAAAAATGTTATTGGACTTTTGACAGAAATTTCATTCAAGCTGTAGATTGCTCAGGGAACAATATGGAGACAATACTAAGTGTTCCATTCTATGAGCATGGTATGGCTTTCTAGAGATTTAGGGCTTTACTGTCTTTCAGAAATGACTTTTAGTGTTGATTCTACAAGTCTTTCAACTCACTGGGTACATTAATTCATAAATTTTAAAATCTTTTTGATGTCATTAAAAATAGCAGTTTTCTTAATTTCCTTTTCAAATTTTTCATAGTTAATGTATAAAAATACAACTGATTGTCATGTGCTTCCAGTTTGGTATACTTATTTTTTAGGTCTAATGTTTACTCCATGGAATCTTTAGTGCTATCTATACCAAAGATCATATTGTGTGAAACAGATAATTTTACTTTTTCTTTTCCTATTTGGATGTCTTTTGTTTCTTTTCACCACCCAGTTGCTTTAGAACTCCGCATATTATGTTGAGTGGAAATAATAAAAATCAATAGCTTTGTTTTATACCTGGTATCAGAGAAAAAGCTTTCAGTCTTGCGTTCTCAAGTGTGATGGTTGCTCTGGGTTTTTCATATGTGGTACCAGCATGTTGAGATGTTTTCTTTCTATTCCTTGTTTGTTGAGTATTTTTTAAAGTTATAAAATCCATAGAGTTTTGTCAAATACTTTCTGTGCTTCAACTGAGACGGTCATGAGTTTTGGTTTCTGTTCTTTTAATGTGGTACATCAGTTTTCATATTTTACTCCATCCTTTCATTCCAGGAGTAAATTCTGCTTGTCATGATGTATAATTCTCTTTCTTTTTTCTTTTTTTTTTTTTATCGGTACCGGGGATTGAACTCACGACAGTGCGCTTGCAAGGCAGGCACTTATGCTGCTGAGCTAAATCCCCAGCCCCTGAGGTATAATTCTCTTAAGACTGCATTCAGTTTACTACTATTTTGTTGAGTGTGCCATAATGAATATCAGTCTCTACTTTTCTGATGTCTGTCTGGCTTTAATGTTGAGATAATGATGGCCACACTAAATAAACTTGGAATTTTTCTTCCTCTTCAATTTCTTGGAAAATATCAACAAGGATTTCTCTCAGTTCTTTAAATGTTTGGCAAAATTCACCATTCAAGCTATCAGATCTGGGACTTTTTGTTAAAGTAGATTTTTTTTCCAAATTGTGCATTTAAAATTTTTCAGAGCTTGATTTGATTAATCTTAGGCAGTATTTCTCAAACTTGACTGCACCTTAAAGTCACCAGGGGAAAATTAAAATCCCACATGCTCGGCCCCCTTCCCTAGCCAATGACTTTATAATCTCTGGGGCCAGAGACGAGGCAGCATTAGTTTTATACAGTTGGCCCAGGTGAGTTAACTATGTAGCTGGGACTGGGCTTCCCTGGGCTGACAGGCAATGTAAGCACACAGCTGTACATAAGTAATGTGCTCTTAGATAAAGAAGCAAAAATTAAAAGAGGGGAGTGAGTTCCCATTTTGCTTATGCCTAACAAAACTTTACCTTTTGTCCTTTCCAACTTTATTGGTTTGAGTGTGGAATATTGGACTACTGTCTTCCAACTCTGTTTCTCTATCATTTTGTTCATTTTCCAATGAATGGGGTGACTGCTGGGTGAATAGCAAAATTCAGGCCCACCCAGAAACTGTGAATATGACTTTCCTTGGAAACAGTGTCTACACATGTGGTGAAGTTAAGAGGAGATCTTTCTGGATTAGGATGGGCCTTAATATAGTAACTGATGTCCTTAAAAAAGACACACACACACACACACACACACAGGAAAACTCCACGTGCAGAGGTGAAGACAAGGGCAGAGGTTGGAATGACAGGTCCACAAGCCAATAAACATCAACAACTTCTAATTAGGAAAGAAGCATGGGACATATTCTTCTTTATACTTTCGAGAGGTACTAACTTTTGTGACACATTGATTTAGGATTCTTATCTCCATAATTGTGAGAGAAAACATTCCTATTGTTTTAAGCTACGTGGTTTGTATCATTCATTAGGTGAACTCTATGACAACAGTATAGTGACATATCCAAGTCATATTTATGAAATCATTGCTCTATTTCTCACACACACGCAATGAAACGTGACAAATTCTGTCACGTTTAGCCTTCTGTTCAGGAAGGCTAAATTAGAAATTAATTACCGTATTAAATGTTTAAACTTTCATAAGAAGCTCAACTCAATTAAGTAATATTTCTAGAGATAAGAAACAGATGTGCCTGCTTGTCACTCTGACCTATGAGTCCAAGATAGCCAGAAATAAATCTTATTTTTACCAACAGCATATGTTCCCTATTATTAAAATCCTAAACTCCCGGGAGGAAGAGCTCCCTCTCCCCCACCCAATCTTTGGAGATGATGCAGATAAAAAAACTTTGTGTAGTTGGATCTGATAACAAACTCCCTATGTATGGCTACCATGAGAACAGAGTTGAAATCAGCACAAAGTGGAAGGAAATCAGACTGATACAGGAGAAAGAAACTCCCAACCTACTAGATGTCCCGTACAAGTTCATGTTCTCTAAAACTGAAGAATGAATTTTAGGAACAATGGAGGTTAAAAGCAGAATATATTTATTGAGAGAAAGAAAGCTTCTGTCTGAGAGAGAGATAGAAGGGGTCCTGAGTAGGTTACTGAGGGCCCTGCCTTATCCAGGAATTTTTATAGAGTAAAACTCCAAGGTGAGGTGAGTCCAAGGTGGGAAAAAATGGGAACTCACAAGGCAGGCATGAGGTGGGACAGAACTATGGCCAACTGATAACATCACGAGTATAATTGCTCAGGCAACAATTGATTAAATTGGGGACAAATGAGGGAGCGAGTCACATAGCAAGCAGGCATTAACATAGAGGGGTTCTATGGCCCTGAAGCAAGGCCAGCAGATTGCTGTAGCTGCTGGTTTCAAACAGGAGCCTAAAGAGAATTCTTTCTGTGGTCTGTTGGCCATTTCAGAACTCTGGAAATGGAGTGGTCAATTCATCAGAAAGAAATAGCAGGTGAGTATGGCAGACTTTAGGGGGCCTATAGGGGAGAGACCCTGGTACCTCGGGACCTGCACCATGCGGTTGACTCGGGGTACCAGGAGAACAAGGAGCTCCTCCCCTCTCTGGGGGGCGGCTGAGAGTGTGGCCTACTTTTGGTAGCCTGAAGGAGAGAGACCCTGGCGCATCAGGACCTGCACAGTGTGGTTGATTTGGGGTGCCGGGAGAACAAGGAACTCCCCCACTCTCTGGGGCGGCTGAGAATGTGGCAGACTTTCGATGGCCTGAAGGAGAGAGACCCTGGCGCCTCGGGACCTGCACCATGCGGTTGACTCAGGGTGCTGGGAGAACAAGGAACTCCTCCCCTCTCTGGGGGGGGTGGCTGTGAGCCTGCTGGTGAGCAGGCTGAGAGTCAAACATCTCATGTCCTCTTTTCCCCCGTCTCGTGTCCCCTCTCCCCTTAGCAAGTGGGAGCCAGTGAACTACACATCTTGTGAAAAGATTGGCTATGTTATTTAGTATGAGCTCTCCATATGCAAAGATAAGGACAACCATTTGGAAGAAAACGAGACAATATGACAGATAGTAAAGATCTCTGGTTGTCTAGCTTTGAAATTTATGCTTTCTTATGTCCCATTCTGTTCTGTTTTGTTGTGTTTAATTTTACTCCCTTTTAAAATAAAATTAAATAAAAAAACAAACATAGAGGGGTTCTGTCTATAGGGGGTTGGGTTAGTGACTTCTGTCTTCCTCAGGATGATAGAGACCTATTTAAAATAGAATATCACTCCCTGATATTCATCCTTAGGATGTGGAGATATTTGTTTGATCCTTTGTCTTGAGGTCTGGCCCACAGCGGGAGGTGTCTGTCTCCCCACAGTTACAAGGTACCTAGTCTTCTGCATAGGTTTCTTAGAGGTCTCAGCCCTGTCTGACTGCCTATTAGCATTTCTAACTCAGCTGCCTGTAACAATACAGGAGGAAACAGAGGCTCTAAAAATACAGACGGCTCTCCTATCTGAAATGAAAATTATTTGCTAATTGTTATGGGCTTCAGTATGCTCCCCCAAAACCGTATGTTGAAGTCTCAGCTTCCAACACCTCATAATTGTGACTGTGTTTGCAGTTGGGGCTTTTACAGAGGTGATTAAGCTTGGGGTGAGCAGTGTCGGGCTGTTAGGGTGGGATTTATATACGACTGGCATCTTTGTAAGAAGAGATGGACACAGATCCACAGGGGAAAGAGCAAACAGAGACAGATGGAGCAGATGGCCACCTACAAGCCAAGAAAAGAGGCTTTGGAGGAGACCAACCCACTCACGCTTTGAGCTTGGACTCCTGACCTCCATGACTGCGAGATGCTGGAAACGCCCAGTCTGTGGCATTTTGCTCCCACAGCCCTACTGAGCTATAACCAGGAACCAGACACAGCTTCTCTGCTGGACCAACACTTTGAGCTTTAACAGCCCGTGGCACCGGCTATAAACTCTGGTCTATCTGTAAATAGGTGTAGAAGGATGTCTGCATGGCTACACTCCCAAGCAATGACATTATTTATCTCTGAATGGAAGGATTATGGGCGGGGTTCTTTGTACTTCTCCATTGTGTTTGATTTTTAAAACTCATGGGTGTGTTTTTTGAGCAAAGGCAAATTTTAAAATCTGCTTTAAAATGAAGGGGAAAAAGGAGAAAGAAACAAGTAACTTCTCTCAACAGTATTGACCATGTTGGCTCCAGCGAGCTCTTCTTCCTCTAACAATCTGGAATATTATGTAAGCAGAAAACCTTGTGCCTGAACAGCGAACAATAAGCAAGCCAACTCTGATATGACCTGGCATTTCCAGCTTCGCCAGGCCTTTCAGAAAAGGGAAAATTTGCTTCATTTGGTATCAGTTATGAAGGTGTTACTGATCAGGAAATCTGTTTTTTTTTTCTCCCTATTTTCCCCCAGAGATGGTATGAAAAACTGTAAGGACTGTCTTTGTAAACTCAAAGTGTTACAGGCAAATCAAAGTGTTACTGTTAGATGGAAATATTATAGGCAACTAGATAGGGTTGGGCCCTCAAAGGAGCCAGTGCAGAAGCCCAGATAACATGCAACTGTAGGGGAGACAGACACCTCCACTGTGGGCCAGACCGTAAGACAAATCGAATGCACCTGCATACTTTCTAAGGATAAGCATCAGGAATTGATGTTCTAAATGTGTCTCTATCACCCTGAGGAAGCCAGCAGTCACCATCTAAACTCCCTGCAGAATGAGTCCCTGTTCTAGACATGCGCACTTGCTCTGTGACTTGCTTCCCCATTTGTCCTGATTTAATCAGTTTTACCTGAGCAGTTATACTCGTGATCTTATTGGTTGGCCATAGTTCTGTCCCATCTCATGCCCACCCTGTGAATTCCCATTTTTTCCCCATCATGGATCTGCCTCACCTTGGGGTTTTACTGTATAAAAATTCCTAGAAAAGGCAATAAATGTAGTCTGTTCTTAACCTCCATTGTTCCCAAAATTCATTCTTTGATTTTAGAGAACACGAACTTCCACTGGACATGTAGTAGGTCGGGAATTTCACTTCCCTGTATCAAAAGGACTGAAAGGAGTGCAGGAATCCACGCAAATGGACTCCCTGCTGGTATATCAAGCAGGTGCTTTGTTTAAGGAGAGAGGTTAGTAAAACCTTACTTTCCCCAGAGGTAAATGTTTGGTCTTCTGAAGGCAGTATCTGGAGCTGGCTGAGTCTGTTATTATTGGTCAGCTCTTCTCTTCTGTGACCACAAAAATGACCAATGGCTCTTAGAGCTGCGGGAAAGGTTTCGAGATTGCTGAACCTGAGCCCTCGCCCTGCTCTGCAGCCGTACCCAACTCCACTAGAGGACACGAAACTGAGGCCAAGGGGGGACAGGGACCCAAATCTTCCCATGCACGTCAGATGGAAGAGGTGAGTCTCGTATGCCCTGGCCCCAGCCCCTGCACTGAACACCTCCTCACTGCAAACCATGGAGAAGAACAAGGTGCGCAAAACACTCACAAAACTGTGTGGGAACTCGGGGGCCCAGAGGTCACCCCTTCACCCCTGGCTACAAAGCACAGGAGTCAAGACTTAGATCTTTGGGAAGTCTCCAGCCAGAATCCCAAGTGCCTCTGAGTTGATGCCACCCCACAGGGCTTTTCAGGGTTGGTTTGAATGAAAATTTTAGAGGGCATTGGGGTTCAAGTCCACAGCTTTGCACTAAACTACATGTCCAGTGCCCACTGCTCATTATAGAGAGCACTTTCTTGTCCTTGTCACAATTCAGGAAGTTTATATTTGTAATACCATGGAAATGTTACTGGAATTCTAGCAAGTTAATTCCAATCTACCACTTCCAGTGCAACTCACAGTGGGAATAAAGACACTAATACATATTTATAATTGTGGGGTGCCAAGGGGGTCCTACGTCCAGCCAGGGTGAAGGTTCATTGAAACAAAGGCCTCAACCCAAGGCCTAACCTGGATTTTATTAATTTGTGAAGAAGGGAGGGGCTTGAGGCTGAGTGACTGTGAGAATGGTGGGAAATGCAGGAGTGCAGTCAGTGGCACTGGCTAAGAGGCCTGAAAGTGCGGCTGCAATGTGCAGAGAGAAGGGAACACAGAAAGAGCAATTCGAATAGCACAACTGAGGTGGCATTTAGTGTTTCGGGAGCCCAGGGTTTCAGCTCCAGTGTGCACACTTTTCTGCCCTGGGAAGTCATAGCCTCTTATCTCGAGGCTTGACCCTGGGCCTGCCAGCCCTGGAGCAGCGGCTCTTCATCTTGCCCGGCTCTACCATGTTTTGGGAGTCACAGGACTGGAAACAGGAATGCCTGGCCTAGCTTCAAAGACTATGCATCAGCACCTCAGCCAACCCCGATTTACATTGCCTAGAGCCAGCTGAAGGGAAAAGGAAATGGCTTAGCCAGCTCCCCACCTATCAGTACATGGAGATCGGGCCAGGTTGAGCCACAATGGAGATCACTGCTCTTTGTTCAAGGAAAGTTTTCCAGGTGGCATCAGCTTTTAGAGCGTCCTCTGTGGCTCTTCCATGTCTCCAGGGTGAAGTTTACCACTGACGTCCCAACCTACCTTGTCCACGCTACCTTGCCTCAGAATCCTCAAACGCAAACCAAACGCGTGCTGAGACTGGTGTGGTCACTGCAGTTGTGAAAAGCGTCTCTGTGCAGGGAAAAGCAGGCGAGTGTCCTGCAGGGGATTTCACTCTTCCTCAGCGGCACTGCCTTCATGGGTTCTGTGAGGGCCCTGGGCCTTGGAGAAGAGCTCTCAGCCTTGGCAGTGTGGGGGTTGCATGGGAGCCATTGTGCCCGTGATGCTGGAAGCTACCGGCTGCATGTGGCTGCCTGGCCTTCTGGCACCCAGACGGCCTCAGCACAGGGCAAGGACTTGGGGCTGGCAGCAGAGGCTCAGCTCACGCATGGCTGCTGGCTCTACTCAGACTGGTCAGGACTACTGAGCTGGCAGTGTGCCGGCAGACAGGCTTCCCCAGAGCCCGGGCCAGAGCTGATGACGGGAACAGCACCGGATTCTCCCCCTCCAGTCTGGAAATGGAATTCCTCTCCCATACTTCTTTGTTTGCACCCCAGGGTCAGCTGCCAAGTCCCCCACAGGACAGGGCCACCAGTTATGGGCAGGATGCCCTTTGCCCATAAACTTGCCTGTGACCCTGCATGAAGAAAGAGAACCCAAGCAGGGGAAGTCACGCTTTAAAGCGCTCTGCACAAACCGGTCCTTCTCTGAAGGGGTGGGTGGATGTCTCACAGCGGAAAATGAACACACACAGACCAGGGACGTGTGTGGCATCTTCCAGGAGTTGAGCAGCCACCTGGAGCCAAGGAGAAAGCTCTCTTGAGTACATCGGAATCTGCCACGACTGGGGGCATCGCTCAGGGGTATGGCGCCAGTGTAGTGTGTGTGAGACACTGGGACTGATCTGCAGTACTATGAAAGAGAAAAGAAAAACCAAGAAGAAAAAAGAGAAGCAGGATGAGGAAGAGGAGGAGAGGGAGAGGAAGGAGAAGCGGGGAGGGAGCAGAAGAGGAAGGAGAGGACAGAAATGGCTACAGCTGTGCCACGCTGAGGTTTAGGGCTGTTTCACATTTTCCAACCATGAGGCGCTTGCTCTGAAAGCGGCTCTTGCCTGCCAACAGCCTTTTTTGTTAACATTGGGGATCCATCAAGGTGTGGCAGGAGTTCTGGAGCAGTTGTTGCTTGGAGCCCAGGGCTATCTTGGGGCTCCTTTGCCTCCTGGGGTGCCTACTTGGTAGCCTGTGTGTTTAGCCCATCCAAAGGATGCTGAGGTCTTGTGACCTGTCTTTGAGATGGTCTAGCAAATGCAAAACTACAATCGGGTTTACAAAGTGCGTGCGAGGGAGAAGATCTGTGCACAGTGCATGCCAAGTACCTGAGGGCTGCTCCCCTGTCACCCCTGGGGAGCCGAGGCACCTCGCCAGCCTCTGGGGGGAGGCAGGCCATCCCAGGGAGGCACACCCACAACCAAATGAAGCATGAACAACAAAGTCTGCCTGATGTGTGTTGTCACCGTGACTTAGTCTATTGTAGACCATCGATTCTAAGTTCATTTTAAATGACATGGAATTTAACTTGTGTCAGAGGAAAAACATCTTTACTAAATAACAAGTGAAAGATTGAAAATAACCTGATTCTGTATCAAAATCATATTTTGGTGCAGACGTATTTTGTGGTGATCCATTTAGTGGCATCTGTGGGATGGATTCAAGTGGAAATGGGTTGTGGGGGTGAGGTTAGGTGAGGGAGTCGGTGTGAACAGAAGGGATTGAATCTTGGAAATACCACAAGGCGTCACTGGTGCCTCGCACAATCTGTCCCACCCAGGTAGACTGAGCCTGAGGCAGGGACTTTAGCCAGGCAGAGCTCAGTGGTGTCCCCTGATCCTGCCCTGTGGCGTTAAACATGCTGGAGGAGTCTGCCAGTTTGTCAGATTAAGGGCTAGAGAGGGCAGGGCTATTTATTTAGCAGTACCGGGGACTGAACCCAGGGCCTCTGCAATGAGCTACATCCCCAGCCTTTTTTATGTTAAAAGCTTCTCTTACTCAGTTGCTCAATCATCCGGACTGGGTTTAAACTTGCAATCCTGCCTTAGCCTCAAAGAGTGCTGGGACTACAGGCTTGCACCACCTCGCCTGGTGGAGGGCAGGCTTTCGAAGTTCCTGGAGTGTGGATTTATGGACTAGGAAACATCAAGGCAAGGAGGCCTCAGATGCCAGAGTCTGTAAAAGGCGAGGCCCAGCAGCTGCAGGCCCAGCATATGGCCTCTTGTGCCCATTGATTGGGGGGCGGGGTGCAAGGCTGGGCTTTGTGTGTTTCAGACCTGGGAGCCCTTGGGGTGTGTAGTGCTCTGAGCCAAGCTCACTGCAGCCAGCAGGGTGGTTACTCGGCTCCGCCCGCCACAGCAGTACTGTGGGCAGAGAACCACCTGCCCAACAGTACCCTGCAGTCCTGAGGTATGACCAGTCCTTCCAAGTGGATTTTCAGTGAATTTGATTTGCCCTGGGAACTTACAGAAAAATAAATTTTTTAAAAAACTATAAAGGCTCTAGTTGTGCTCTTCTCCCTTTCGTTTTTGGAACAAGCCAAGTGCAGAGACCTTCACATGCCAGGAACTTATTGTCCCTGTTTATTGCATGCCAGGCTCTTTCCTGCCATCTCTGCCACCTCCCTGACCATTTGGCACCAAGGAGTTCTATTACTGTCACTATTCCTGTCTTAATCCTAAAAGGTGATTTCTGTTCCCTACCTGTAAAGGAGTCTGGGAAATGCAGTGCCCTAAGCTAAAACACAAGTCAAGCTAAAACACAGGCACTGGAAGCCTAAAAGCAGCACAATGCCACACTAACCTAGAGGGGATAACAGGAATGGGAAAGGTGGCTTTTGGCGGTGGTTAGAAGCCAGGAAAGCAGAGCTGGCCTACCCCGGCTCGAGGAGTGCAGTGAGGGGGAAGCAATTCAAAAGAGCGCATGGACGCAGGAACTGCAAGGTGCACAGGACAGGATGTAGTTTACAGCCAGTCACGGACCTGTGGCCCCTGTGGTCTTTGTTTTTGTAACTTATTTTGGAACCAAGCCCAGTGCACTGTCTTACACATTGCTATTGGTTCCTCCTAAGGTGTTGGGGAGCTAGACATAGAACTGAGGCCCAGAAAGTCTGACACTGTCCAGCCCGTTATAGGGAAGAGAGTGACCTCTCGATGAAGGCACATCCAGTGGCGATGGCCAGGGGGCATGGACTGCTAGAGCTCTGCTGTGACACGAGCAAAGCGTCAGAGACCCAGGGGAGGCAGGTGAAGCCATGAGCACGATGGAATCTCCCAGGGAGGAAGCAAGAGGTGGACCAGGAGAGAAGATGAGCACAGGAAGGATGCCGATGGACAGCCAAGCCCAGCACAACACAGATGAGGGCTCCTTAGGGGGCTTTGGAAGGCCGTGTGTGTAAAGCGCAAGTGGTCGATGGTCCACCTTCAGGGTGGAAGCCAGATCACAGCACCGATGGAGGCGAGGAAGTAGAGGCTGCAGCGTTGCTGAGTTCTCTTCAGGAAATTACTTGCACAGGAGAAAGGGAGAGAAAAAATGTGCTGTGCTAATAAGAAAGTGCATTGTGGGGTGGAGAAAAGATGAGACCTTTAAGGTCACCTCCCACCACCTGCACGTTTGACCTTGGGAGACCACATTACTGTGAGTAATACAGTTCACCAGAGACAAGCAATGGTGTATTAAGCTCGGCAGGCTTAAACGACAAGTTTAAAAAGGTAGAATGTGAAAATTAGGTTCAAAAAATAAGTGATGATGTCTTTCTAAAGAACGATACACTACATGATTTAACTTGTCTAAATTGCAAGCCTCTCCCATGTCGTCTTACAGAAGTTCATTTTTGAATTTTGTATACTTAACGTATCACACAGAGTTTGCCTGTGGGGTACTGGGAGGTTGTGCAACTTGGACTGTTCCCAGTCCAAGGAATGGTGAGACTTCTAGAGCTGGAAAACGGAGGTCTTAAAAGACAGCTGACTTAGGCAGCAGAGGAGAGGGATAAATACGTAGCTTACGCCACATTTCGTCACCTGGAACCTGGCTGTCTTCGTTCTGCTCAAGGAAGTAACACATCACACATTTTCCAAGCTCCTTTTTTATTGAAATGGTTCAGGACGGTGATGCGAACATGGAAAGAAGCTCGCTTTGGTTTGACCAGCTTTTCACTGCCGATCACCTTTGGAAATAACAAAGCCAACCTGAACAGCCAAAGAAAATACATATTCATCTTTGCTCTCTGGGGGCCAAACTCGAAAGCAGGCTTCATTCATGTTGGATACAAAATCTAAGAATCATAACAAGCTCTTCTAGTATTTCATTGCTCCATAATCGACTGACACTCCAGTTGATACCTATTCTTATGAATGAAAAAACTCCATCAAGGCATACACTGTGATCAGCATGTTTTAACGTAACTCCATTTTCTGATGAGCATCGCTGCCTTCTCTCAAGATAGTTTCTCCCGCTCTCTTTGAATTTGCCAGTGGAGAAGTCAAGCTGATTTCTGTGCGACTGCTCTTGTGTTCTGTTTCTAAGCATCATGACAAATCATTGACAAAGTGGGTGCAAATCTGAGTGGAAAGATATGCTGCAGGCTTCACCCCACTTTTAGTGAAAATGAATTACTTCCAACAGCACCAGTAAGTCAACACTGCCTGACAGTAAGCTCGTTTAGAAGACCACTATAGTGATTTGTTTAAAAAACTCTTCTGGGTAAAAGATATATACAATTTACTATACAAAAAAATACATCTTTTCTGTAAACTGGTATGGGGTTAGCACACTCCACATGTGGACTCAGTTACCTCATCTGAACAGCTGTCAGACATAGAAATGTGTCTGGCAGGAACAAACACCCATATATTGTAGTGTCTACATAGGAATTCGCTATAAAAATAGTACAAAACAAAAATAAACATGGGAGGGGAGAACTATGCTTAAATAGTAATGGACACACAGTAAATGTGATCATGTTCATTCCTAACCAAGTACCACCCAGAGACCAATGACACTGCCCCCTGGGGGCCACCCTGGTCAGTGTTGCCACCAAAGTTACTCCTGGATCTGGAAAGTTCTTGCAGGTAGGCCCAGACACCATCAGCAGTCTGTGAGCCTTTCCACTTTGGGAGTCTTGCAGCTGAAATGAGGATCCAACAAAATTTTAGAAACTGGCTTGGCATTATTAAATAACTCAAGAAGGCATAATCCTAAAACAGGTTCCTATGGGAAGTACTACAGAAAAGACAAACGTATTCAAGAAGGCAGCTTTATTTGGGTCACCTCAGCATGATTTTAGTTTCTGAAATAGTTTTTTTAAAAAAAATCACAGAAATGTTTGCTGCAAAAAATGGTTTAAAATATAAAAAGTCTAAAAAACTTTTAACCCCATACTATTGAATAGCTAACTAGTACTTCATTTTTTATATGCATACATATATATAACAGAGTATATGCACACATATGTATAACAGAGTCATAAGTATAGTCACTGTATTACATATATGAAAAATCATACTGTGTAACCTACATGTTAGCCTAGATTCTCCACTTATTAGAATTACCATCAGAACATTATACTCTAATGTGCTCGCCCTGAAAGCTATAATCCTATAAATAGTTTTATACAAAAGCATGAAACTTACCTCAAGCCATTTCAACATCAGCTATCAATATCGCAATGCACTAGAAAACAAAAACATACAGAAATGTAACACTTTCGGGCGTTTGTGCGTGGTTTCAGCAGGCAGGTGAATACAGACCACACCTCTGTGCATTTATCAGGGGATAAAAAGCTTGTCAGTAAAACTGGTTCCTGCAGATTCTGTTTGTATAGCTCTTAGAAAGAGGAAAAGGAGGATAGAGACACACACACTGTGACAAGTGGAACTGTGCCTAGTCACAATCTAGGTTAGAAGTGGAAAAAGTCACTAAGAAGATGTGTCTGAGACCTAGAGTAGGGGAAACCAGACCACACCGGCAGGTGCGCAATGGGCCACAAGCAGCTTCCCAAAGTCTGCTGCTAGGACCGAGGGCAGAAGCAAAGGCAAGTTCTGCAGGGGCCCGGACTGTGCGTGTTCTCAGACGCGCAATCGGCGGCGGCCCTGCTGTCCTCTGCAGTTTCTGTGCAATCATGGTCCCGACAACCAGGGAGGACCAGCGGGCAGGGAAACTCTGCGGGGCAGGCGTGCAGCTCAGCTCTAGCATTGCCCCAAACATGACTTTGAGCGGATCTCGGCCCCTTGAACCTCAGGCTGCCCTGAGAGAGCCGAGGGCAGGGCGGAAGGGCACCCGGGACAGCAAAGCTCCTGCGGGGCAGGCGATCCCCCAGAGGGAGATGTGGAAGTGGGAAAGTAATCTCACACACGCAGTCCCGTGGGCCTGCTCTCGCTCTCACTGTCTCCCTTGTGCTCTCGGTAAGCAGAGAACTCTCTACTAAAGGGACCTGGGGGCTCCAGGTACAGGGCGCAGGCAGGGTGGCTGAGTGTCCTGCTCCAGCCCACGGCCCTGGAGTGGACTGCATGCTGTGAGGACGGCAGGCTCTGGGGTCACCTCTAAAGAACATCTGCCTTCTAAGGTGGGAGACGCTGGGCACAGCAGCTGCACCCTGGGTCTTCTCCTGACCCAGGTCTACCCACTCCCTCCTGTAAAAGGGGGTGCTTCAGAGAACTGAGAGCCAGGAAATAAGCAACACAAACCAATCCAAGCAACTGAAACCAGTTCCCCAATATTCTGATGTGATGGGGACCAGGAGCCTGTGGAATGGAGCAGTTTGAGGACTGGTTTCTAAAGGCCATGGAATACTAAAGGAGGCCAAGGCAAGATAGATGGACCATGTTTCTTGCAGAGCAGATGTCACACACTGTTGGGGGCCCTTGTCATGTTAGTTTGGATTCACTCTTGGTGTCTCCATCACCACGCACTCTGGGCAACCTGAACCACACAGGAAGTAGCCAGGAGATGGCATCTGTTAGTCATTGATGCACTTTGCCTTCATGTAAGAACACCCCCACCCCTGCCCCGACAGAGGCCAGGAGCATCACACAGGGTCAGGGGCTCCAGGCACTTTTTACTAAACCCATGTGGCCAGAGCATGCGCAGAGCAGGGAATCTGTCATTCCCGTCATTCCCCGGGATCCACCTATTCCATCAAAGGCTGAGGCTTTGGCAGCCCCACCTGGGCTTCTGCTCCCACCTGGACTTCTGCTTCCTTGCACAACTGTGGAGCTTAAAATAAACATCTTATACCCGAACTCCATCTCGGCACTGCTGCAAGGAGACCCGACTTATGACCCCCTGCTACCCACCCCTGTCCATCTCTTCACTGTCTTCCAAGAAGCCTCAATGACATTTCTGACTGTATAAAGGACATCTGGAGACTTTACTGCCAGGAAGCAAGCACTAGGAACAGTTCCACTAGGTCCTAATAAAGTCCTAGGAGAACCGATTTAGAGATCATGCAGTCTTTGAAAAGCCCGTTTAATCTTGAAGATTTCAGTTTGTAATCTCAGTTATCTGGCAGTGGTGGCGCCCCATGAAAAGACAGGCCATGGTACTGGCTACTGGCCCTGGAGCTAACTGACATCTGTCCTGTATCAACCTCACAGCATACTACTTTAGCCACCATGTCTAGTGTACTCCAAGAAGCAAGTGAGATGAAGGCCATTTGCCATTTCAGAACATCGCTGTCTCTGTTCTTGACTATTGGCCATTTCTGCTGTGGTCTGAACATTTACATCCCTTTATAATCCATGAAATGAGGTCCTTAGCACCCTGGTGGTGGTGTGAGGTGGGGGTCTCAGGGAGGTGACTGGAGTGCTAGCTCGGTTCTTCTGCCATGAGAGGACACAGCAAGCAGGTCCTGTCTATGAGAAAGATGGTCCTTACCAGACACTGAACCAGATGGCACGACTGTCACTTCCTCACCTCCAGAACTGGGAGAATAAATTCCTGTCATTTAGCAGCCATCTAGCTGATACTATTTTGTTGTAGCAGCCCAAAGACATTAAGACAATTTCCTTTTCCCTAAATGGTAGATTAAAAGCTCTGAAGGTTTTATAATGCTTAAGTGGTAAGGTAGGAAAAATCTTTTTATTTTGCTGAAAAGATGAATGCTGATAACTTTCTGGTTCTGTTTTTCTTATAACTTGACAAAAGTACATCACCAGCTGTTACCAGGCAACCCTGCCTGAGATAAGGATGCCCCTGCCTACGCTAAGAGGCTCTACACAGAAACTCCTGGGGGTCCCCTGGTGACCTTCTAACTGGACGTGTCCCAGGCGGAGTATGGGGCTTCCAGGACAAAGTGACTACCCTACCACTGATGTTGGACTCACAGCTTTGCACCTGCCTGCGATGTCCCCTGATGGGTAGGCAAAGAACACTGGCATGGGACCAGCTGTGTGCACAGAGGGAGGACCATATCCACATCCACCAAAGAAGATAGCTCCCTGCTGGGCCCTCTGCGCTCTGCCCACACCTCATCTCAGCAGAAAGGTCCCAGGTTGGCAGGTATTTGGTGGAGCCTGGGAGGAAGATACTTGGTAGATAATTCTCGGAGATACCTGGTAAACACCCAGAACCACAGGAAGCTGCTTAATTCCAGAGAGCGTAAATTCATAAAGAGTTTGGCAGGAAGGTTGGAGCTCTTTTTCTGGTTGATTATAGTTAATTTACTGGAAGGAAAGGAGGAAAGGAAGAAGGAAAGAAGGAACAAAGGGTAGGTCTGGAAAGCCATCAGTACTTAAATTTATCTAGTGCAGAGAAATGCTAAATCAAAGGTGTGCATGCATTTAATCCATAATGATTTAGAGAAGCCACACATAGCATTTTAAGATGAAACCAAACTTAAGTAGCCGCCCAATTCCATGGCAAAGAAATCCATTAAAAATGCAAATTTATGGAATGCTATGTAGGGCGGAGACAGCCAAAGAGAGAATCCTGCAGGCAGGGACAAGTGAGGGGTCAGCAGCATGCAGAGGGCTCAGGGTCTGATCTACAGGAAATGAGCAGATTCATCACGTGACAGGCATGCACTTCCAGGCTTCGAGTTACCTTGTCATAACGGGGTTGTGAACACCATATAAATGATCTTTATGATAACCACTATTACCATTTTCCATACTGTAACAAAAATAAATATACCAAAAACACCATGTTATCTCTAAGATGAAATGTTTACATCACAGAATACAAAGACAATGTAATGGTCATGAAAAGTACATGACGGTATGTTAACTCTGCGAAGGTCTAATATATGCATTTCACTCCCTTTAGAAACTGAAGATGGAAGTGACTACTGTATAGATGAATAAAGCCAACACATAAAATGTTCATCCTTCGTGTATCTTAAATACCTTCCATGTGCTGGTTCTCATTTTAAGAAAGATCATAATTTTTCCTTGGATATGCTAGCATTTTTAATGCAACTAAGATGCTATTAATTTCATTAAAAAATTTGTTAAATAATAATAAAAGCCTCCCCCATCCCATCTATGGAGAGTTAAAAACAAGAAAGTCTTACTTTTTCATGGGTAGAATTTCAACACTATAAAATACAAAAAGGGGAGATAGAATTATTTATTTTCTGGTTACTATTCAAGCCCAACAACTACATCCCCCACATTTTACTCCAGGATGGTGCTGACAGTACAAATTCTAGAGAAAACATGTTGAGAAGATGAGTGAAAAGTGATAATGAGACACCGAGGACACCACACACAGCAAAAGGTGGACTACAGAGCCAAAAGGAAAAGTAGTAATAACAGTTATCATAAAGTAAAGTGCCAAGTCCCCGAGAGAGTAGAACTGTGAACAAAAAATAAGAACGTTGGTTAAAGAACCTGAGATCATGCAAGAGAAAGAAAACAAGACAAGCATAAGAAAATCAGTAAAAACATAAACTAACCCATCAGAACAGGAATGACCCGATACTCAAAAACAGGCCAAGTTCAGGCTCGTCAGGGCTCATCTTTAGCAGATACTGGAAAATAGCACTATTTGGAAAATGGTCCCCAGCCTCCAAGAGAAGACACCCAGCTACTCACTCGTCATATATGTCCTCTGAGTTCATTCGACGATAGTACTTGGCTAGCTTCACAGCAAAGATTATGGCCGGAAGTAATAACACAGTAGCTTGTCCTATGCCAAACCAAAACAAATTCTGGGAGAAAAAAAAATAATCAGCAGAATTAAATTGCTTGAAGATAGAATATGCAAAATAACAGTTATGGGCCGGGGATTTAACTCTGGTTTAAGTGCTCGCCTAGCAAGCGTGAGGTCATGAGTTTGATCCCTAGTACCAAAATAAATAAATAAGAATACAAAATAACAGTTACTTGGGGAAAATTTATTTTTGGCAATTTTTTTATATGAGTTTTCATTTTGTTCTTTAACTCTTTTGTGAACCTAACACAAACCAGCCATTGTGTGAAACACTGAGTTACTACACTGAGTTATAATCCAATTATTCTTCTGGAAATCTTGAATGGATCCTCTTATTTATTTTCCAAAAGAGGAACAGAAGCAGCCAGTGGTGAAGCCAGGATTTAGTCTGGGACCCTCTAAAGTAGCTTCCACCCACACACACTCCATGCCCCTGCCCCCCGCAACCTGACTCTAACCAAGAGAATGGCAGTTCAACACGTCCATGCTAAAGTCCTGCTTTCTGCTGTGGTCCTGCATCTGCACACCTGGGACAGTGGCATCCTTCATCTCGGTGAAGACAGAAGTGATGCTTAGCACACCCCAGGGTCTCAACGAATGCTCCATATTTAATTTAACCTATTCTGAAGGTTGCCCGTGGTTGAATTCAACCATGTTTTGTCTAAAAAGTAATGTTTCAAGTATCCCTTTTAAAATAGTTGCTGATATTCGTGACTCAGATCTCACACATAAACCTGGATTTACGTGTTTTGTTGAAAACTCTGAGGTTTCATTTCATGACACTCAGCCCTTGCTTCCATGGAGCGACAGCCAGGCAAGTGTAGCTAAGTGGTGGTTCTGCCTTCAAGGGGGATCTGGTGTATTCCACGTCACTAATGTGCACAGGGTGATATTCAACTATATTCAAATTCCTTAACTTTCTCAGCCAATCAGAGAAGCTATGCATGTAGTATGACCCTGTGAGTACCATGGGGCTGCACATCACATCTGGCCAGCATCCTGCTCAGCCTGCCTTGCACACCTGTAACCCCCAGGTTCCTACAGAAGTTCATGTCTGAGCCCCTGCTTGGGGCAATGCTGCAGCAATACCCAAAGCCACTCTGCCAGCCAGCATGCAGAATACAGCAGGGACATAGCAGTGGCCACCTGATCTCTCCTGGCTCGGCCCTGAAATGTACTTGGCTCCTGGCTAAGTCTTGGTGGTCCATCTCTGATCCCTAAGTTCCCATAAATGTGCTCTTCCTTTGCTTCCCTGTTCTCTGACTGAAAGATCTGTTAACGTTTCTAATCTTGCTTAGAGAGATTTTAGGGTTTTATAGCCTTATCCTTTTGCTAGAAGCTGCCTCAATCCTCTGAATATCAATCAAGATATAAAAGAAGCATGTTAGCTGACCTGTAATTTACTTTGTTGGTTGCCCAGAGTACTTCCTTATTCTTTCAGTCACTGTCTACAAAGCCCTGGCTATCACCTCCCCAGCAGCCTCCAGGCTGCCCCTGTTTGCCTCGAGGCATCTGGAGGTTGGGCATCTTGACTGGTTGGGGATGAAGGGTGGGCACGGGGAGAGGTCAGTTCAGAATCAAGCAAGTAAGCTTATGACTCTGCTAAGGACAGTTTCAAATCACAGCAGGAGCTGCCAAGTACAAGACACAATGGGAAGAAATTGCAGAGGAGAAAAGCAACTAGGAAGCCAGAGCCCAGGATGTACACAGCTTAGAGACTGGACGGATCATTTTCACTGGGCACAAAAGCCCGCCCAGCAGACAGATGGACATGGGAGTGAGGCAGATGGACATGGGAGTGAGGCAGGGCCAGTGCCAGAGGGCATAATATAATGCACAAGATGCCTGTGTGGTCATCCATTCACTCCACAGTGATGCTCCCTGCCGGAGAGGCTGCCCCATGAGGGGCGCCACAGCCACGTGCCCTGTGCTCGTGGGGTTCCATCTAGTGTGTGCTGCAGGGAACAGATCTCAGAGAATCACAGACATATGCAATTCAACAGCAACGACATCGCAACTGGAAAAGCAGAGCATTCTGTGGGAAGGTGGAAAAGGAAGCTTTGCAGCTTGCAGGATCAGAACATCTTTTCTGGAAAAAAGGCTGGTTTGGGCTGAGACCTGCAAACTGAACAAGCAGTAACGGTGAACGCTGTATCAAGAATGGTGCTGATGGCGGTCACATAACCTCAGTGAACGCTCAAAGCAGCCCCAGTCAGGTGAGGAAGCTCAGACAATTTCAGTTGTTTTTCAAAGTCAGAGTTCAGCAAATGGAGAAGCAGAGCTTGCATTTAGAATATGCTACAAAATCTGGGGAAGTTAGCTGGGAGGACAGGGTGGAGGGGGTGGTAAGAGACAGAAAAGGAGAGGGAGCCTGTGCAAAGGCCTGGCGTGGGGACAGTGAGACACACAGGAAGACTTTCACTGTCTAGTCTATTAGGTATCAGTACCGACTCACTGATCTAGATTTTAGGGTTTAGGCTCTAGAACTATATCAAATCCAAGCAGAAAACTAGTGTTAGCGTGAACATTAATCTGGGAGGGGATCGAGGATTGTGGATGCATTATGCCTCCTTTGGAAAGATGAAGTCTTACCAGAGGGCGGACAATGTAACCACACAGAACGACATCAATGGCCGAATCCAGGGCGGTGGCCACAGGCTTGCAGGATAACATTTTCTCAGTGACCTATGGGACAAGAAATGAAGGCAAACTCTCACTGAGTCACTCTCAGAAAACTCCATGAAGAAGACTACACGCACATCACTTACTGTTGGCCTGCTTTCCCCAAAGGACCTCTATTCCCCTGAGACACTGAGCGGACACCTAATCTCTAGAAAGAGGCTTCCAGTGCTAAGTTACATGCTCTAAGCAAGACCCTTGTTCTCTCTGAGTCCCTTTCCACTTGCGTTTATCTGTTACTTGGAACATGAAAACCCATTGAATAGGCCATGAAGGGGACTGAATGGCACGCATGAACAGCACAAGGCTTTAGTCCAGATTTGCTATCTGACCCCTTCGTTATCTGACAAAGGAGGTGAGAAGAAAGTGGAAGAACCTGTGTGGCAACAGTGAGTGAAGGAACCAAAGGGATCTGAAAGGGGCTTGTCCCTTGTGTGGTGGTTTGGCCCTGGAGGGCTTGGTCTCCATACTTTGAAGTCCTTTCACTTCTAAGCAAATTACCAGGAATTTGATTTTATTTTCTCTAGACTTTACCCTAGAAAATGACCCCTCTCAGATGTAGGCCCTTTTATATGCATAAAACAATTTACTACTTACAGCGTCCTTGACCCACTGGAGATAACGCTCAAAGTGTCCTACTATTATCTTCCCATAGTTCTTAGTTTCCTGGAAAGAAACCAAAGACCAGTAAAATCACTAACATGACAACTGCATGCTTAAATGTGCTGGACATTTAGTCACGGAGTGGACACATGCTTGCCTACTGCTAGGCTTATTTTTAAAAAGAAAACTCACTTCAACAATAATAGAGGAGATGTTGTCTGAGACAAAGCTCTGGGCAGAGTCCAGAGAGATGAGGATCTTGTCCAGTTTCTCCTGGAAAACACAACAATCAGAGGCGGGTCACGTGACACAAGGATTACTTAACAAGTTGCAACTCAATTCCAGTACAGCTGTCCCTGGAGATTAATTCCAGGGGCCTCCCTCGGAGGCCAAAAGCCACAGATGTTCACGTCCCACATATAAAATGGTACAGTATTTACAAATAACCTACACACATAATACCTTCCCCTATATGTCACATTATCCCAGGATTACTTTTTTCTTTTTAATTTTTACTAGTACATGTCTGCAAGTGCAAAATGATTACATTCATCATGGGGAGTTGGTACACGTACGTAACACATATTGTTTATTTTGTTTTGTTTTTTGTTTTTTAGAGACAGTTTCGCTATGCAGTCCAGGCTGGCCTTGAACTCATTTTGTAGCCCAGGCTGGCCTCAAACTCACAGCAATCTCCTTCCCTCAGGCTCCAAAGTGCAGGAATTACAGGCATGTGCCACCATGCCCAGCCCCTAACACATTAATTCATTCTTAGCCCCTTTTCCTCTTCTTCTCCACTCCCTCCATCTCTTAATCAATCCCCTTTGCATCTCAAAAGATTTATCGCCCTGTGTCCTATTACCTGTCTTACTTTGTTCTTTAATATTTATACTGTTTATTATTTATACTTAATTATTTATACTTTTCATATAAAAGAAATGTGATATTTAAGCTTATGTGTGACTTATTTCACTTAACATTATGGTCTCAACATGTATCCATTTTCCTACAAATAACTCAGATTTATTCCTCTTTATAGCAGAGTAGTACTCCACTGTGTATAAATACCACTTAATACCTAATGCAGTATATTATAACCAATTGTCATACTGTTTTGTTCAGGGCATAATGACGAGAAAGAGTCTGTATGTGTTGAATGCAGACACATTTTTTCCTCCAAAATATTTCGGTTCTGCAGTTGAATGAACCTGCAGATGCAGAACCCATAGATACAGACAGCCCACTGTGTGCCGTCACATGGAGTGACGGCACACACCCATGAGCTGGCCCAGCCCCCGGAGGGCAGGGGAAGCACAGGGGCCCAGCACAAGCACTTGTTTGGAGCCAGCGACTGGGCGAGGTCTTTGACAGGACCTGTACTTCCCCAGCCTGACAATGATGACCACAGACGTGGCCGCATCACTTGCTTTGGCCCGTGGAGTAGGCGCAGCGGTGGTGCTGCCAGTTCTGAAGACGACCAGTGTTTCCCTTTACCCCTGAACGCACGTCCTCCACTAAGAACACGAGGGGTCAGACACAGTTGCTCCTGAGCTGGGTGCTTCACGGGGAAGCTATGTAGAGAGCCAGTGGGCAGCACAGGAGTGAGGCTAAGTTCTTGCGGTTGGAAGGTTCTGGGATTGACAGTTTATCATACAACATTATGTCTGTAAAAGTGGCCAGTGTGCCTTCCACACCTGCATCCTCCACATCAAAACACATTTTCCACCTATGTATCTAACAACCCGAGAAGCATCTGCAGAAAGAATACGGTAGGGAAACTCATTTAAAATGAGTAATAAATGCCTATATTAAAAAGTCAACATCTTTGAAATTCTGTGCACGGAATGATAACAAAACCCACAGCATAAAAGCAAAATACATGCTGACCTTCAGTCCACTGCCTATGCGTTGAAGTGTCCTGATATTTTTCCTTAAATTGCTCTGGGGAAAAAAGATAACATTTTCCAGTTATACAAAGCAGCACGATCATGTGTTGTGTCCTCCTCCCCCAATACAGCCAGCAAAGTTGACTTTACACAGGAAGGGTCTCCTTCTAGAAAAACTATTACACACACGAGTCATGGCACCAGTGGAAAAAATCAGGACACATACTTGAAGGCACAAGATACATACTTGTTGGGCAGCACAGCGCATGCAAGGTGTCCTAGAAACCCCCCTGATGCAGGTTAGATCAAAGTGGAAGGCACTAAAGCATTTCTAAAAACAGGGACGGTTCAGCAGAGTGCTTTAGGTCAGGTTGGCCTTTTTTAAAAATCTATACAGAGCCATTTGGTGACTACTTTAGGCTTTGGGTACTGCAGTCAGTCTCAACTACTCTGCTTTGCCTTTACAAACAAGAACAGCCACAGACAGTTTTTAAGTAAGTGAGCACGATCATGTTCCAATAAAACTTTATCTACAAACCTGGCAGCAGACTAGATTTGGCCCCCAGACCATTAAGGCCATAGTTGGCCAACCCCTGGTTTAGATCACATGCAGAACAACTTGCCTTTTAATCAACAGGTTGCCCTAGCTCTGAAGAAGCCAAGGAATGCTGCCACTTGAAGAAAAGCATTTAAGGAAATGTCAAACCAACTTAAAGTGTTAACTACTTTGTTCTGTACTGGGAGTAATCGAGGATAGCTGACAATCATGAGAAGTCCAGCATATACGTTAAACAAATTCATCAGGAGGACTTTGTGACTTCCCTAGTGACCTGTGAAATCAGCAGGAACTAAAGAGACGATTATAGCTAGACCCAGAGATTGGATTTTAGACTGAACAGACATAGCAAACATCTCCAACCCTGAGCAACTGACCCAGGGGCGGAATCCCCACCCCCACGGTTTCCCCCTGGTCCTTCATAGGAACATAGTAACTCCTCCCATTTCTGAGTCTCTGAGATCAGCAGTCTTTCATCACTGTGATCCAGGTGACGGCAAGGTAGGACTTATTCCTGCCATTTTTATTTTTAATTTTTAAACTTTTATTTTAGAGGAGGAAACGAGAAGCTATAATACTTCATTAAGGCAGACGCAGGATGTGAAATGAGGTCAGCTTCACTCTCCTCCACTCTTGTTCTGGCCTGCAAACTGCCTCTATTGCCTTCAAGAAGGAAAAGAGAAGACCAGGGAGGCCGGGGTGGGAAAGAGAAGGAAAGGAGTTGCCTCGGAGAGCCACGTGGATTCTAGGTGCAAGAAGGAAAGCACTTACCCTTACCTTCACATATTTCTAGGCAGAGTTTGGAGAAAAAAATTGGACAATAGTGAGACTGAGACACAGCAAAGTCATCAGCACTGGGCTACATGCATGGTTAAGGAGACCTGTGAGCAGTTGCAGAAATCTGAGCAAAGGGACAGAAGCCAGGCACCCATGGCAACACACTGCTCACACTCCAGGGGAGAAGGGAGAGGAAGAGAAAGGAGGGGTGGCACGATTGGCTTTGTGTTCCTCAAAGCAGACGCAGGGAGTTCTGGGAGGTCAGCACGTGTCCTGAGGCTACATGGAAGGCAGCCAGACACTAGCAGTTTGGCCCAGGCCCCCAGGATATATCACAGCTTTGTGACTATTACCAGTGACTGTTCCATAGGAAGGACTTGATGATGGTGAATGCTTCGAATAATCCCTACTTGTTCTTGGAGGGCATCTTTCATATTTCCTGGGGGCTACAAAGAGAAGAAAATAAAGATGGACTCTATCTCTCCACACTTGGAAGCACGCACTGAGCACACAGGGGCCAACCTGCTAGGGCATCGCCTGTGTCAGCCCTCCCAAACTTCAAACTGATGGCAGTGGGCAGGGACATGGGCAGGCCATGAGGGGCTGTGCCAAGCTACCCCTCTTTAAATCATAGACCCAGGGACTCCCAGCCACACCTGTCCCTCAGGAAGCCTTCCTAAGGCCCCACAACCATGTTCTCTCTTCCTCTGCGACACCACGCCATAGCCACTATGGGCTTCCCTGCTTCATAGATAAGAAAACCAAGGTTCCGCCAAGAGCTGTTTATTTAATCCACACTTAGTGTTTATTTCATCAGTGACAACAATCCCACAGGAATGGTACTATACCCCATTTTACAGACAGGGAAATAAAATATCTTGCTCAATCTCCTACTGTGAGGAAGAGGCTGTCTAAGCCCAAATTTTCCTCCAGAACTGAGTCCTCATTTCTAGTCTGATGCTTCTTGGAAGAGACCAGTGAAGGTCATGTGGTCAACATTCAGCAGAGGAGGTGATGAAGTGGAAGACCACAGGGTCTAATGGTACCTCTGCCCACCATTATCCACTTACTACCCACAATGCAAAGCACTGCGTGGAGTTTTCTTCCCACACTCTCAATTGCTATTCCCTAGACTAAGAAAAATGGCGCACATGTGTGAGTGCGCATGCGTGCATTCCTCCATGGGTATTAAAGCTGCAGGGCCACGGCGGCCCATAAGAACTGCTACCCTGCACTGGATAGGCCTTGTTCAATAAGGTTACACTCGTGCAAAAATGAAACTCTGGTCACTTCCCTCACCCTGCTGTTGACATGTGAACTCTACAACTCCTATAGCATTTAATGGGATTATTTGAACTCACCAAATGATTGACTTTTGCTTCTAGGTCACGTGCAAATGACAAAAGATTCACTTTTACAGGGGCTTTATCAGTCTGCAAAAGAGGTAAACAAAAATTATGTTACAGATACAAGATTTTTAAATCTTATAGGCAACAGATTGACCATAGGTCCGCAATCATAAAGAAATAAGGCTAGAAACTTTTTTTTCTTTTGTCTTTTTGAGACAGGGCTTCACTATGCAGTTCAGGTTGGCCTTGAGCTCACTCTGTAGACCAGGTTGCTCTTGAACTCACAACAATCCTCCTGCCTCAACCTGCCAAGTTCTAGAATTATAGGCATGTACTACCACACCCCGCTCAAGGCTAAAAGTGACCACATTCTTACTTATACATTCCATTTTTCCAATATATATTTTTCTTAGTACATGTTAGTTATGTAGACTAGTGGGTTTCATTGTGAAATTTCCATGAGTATAACATACTTTGACTATTCCTATCCCCCATTACCCTTTATTACCCTCCTTCCCCCCTCCCCATTGCTCTCCTCTAATAGTCTCCCTTCTACTTTATATGTATCATTTTTATATTCGGCCATAAAAAAGAATGAAGCGCTAACACTTGCATAACACATAAGAACCTCAACAGCATACTAAGTGACAGAAGCCAGACACAAAAGGTCACACACTGTATATTCTATTTACATGATATATCCAAAATTGGTAAAGCCATAGAAATATAACACAGAATGGGGGGAAGCAAGAATCTGGGGGAGTGGGGAGCAGCTGGTAATGATACAGCATTTCCTTTAGGGTAATGAAAACGTTTTGGAACCAGAGGTGGTAATTGCATAACACCGTGAATATACTAAATGCTACTAACTTGTTCACTTTAAAAATAATAGATTGTATGTGATGTGAATCTTGTGTCATTAAAAACACAAATCTTAAAAATATGTACATCTGGTACTGTAATTTACCCCAAAAGTATCACACATGTGAACATGCATTATACCTGGGCCAGGTAGGTGTCGTAATCTATATTCTGTATTCCAGAAGTCGCAAAGGCCTGAAGGTTTTTTCTTCCTTCTGCATCCAGCAGAACAATATTATCAAGATTGAAATTCAGATTTTCAAATTCACTGATTATGTTTCCAGTATGCTGCGCGAAATAAGTTTTAAACCAATACATTATTCTCAAAGAATGTCACCAATTTAAAGCTTTAAGACAGCAATAAAACTAAGCAGGCATAAACACATGCAGGTATTTGATGGCATTTCTTCCTTCCCTGCCTCCCTATGTCCACGGCAAGTGCTCTTCATTCTACCTTTTCCGTCAAAGACCTCAAAAGGAACAAGCGTGTCATAAGAATGTGACACGAACTCCACTGGGCCACTTAGGAGAAAGGACCTCAGAAGGACTCATGGACTGGAGGAACAGCAGAGAGGAGGTAGCTTGTGACCTCCAAGGCTTGACAAACAGAGATGCTGTTTGTCACCCTGACAGGTCAGGGTGGCATTCCAGGGACAGGACCAGTCAAGGCTGGGGCTGGGTAGGGAAGACATGGGAGACTCCCTCTGGAAAACAGGGTTTGGTTACTTGGGCAAAGGCCAAGGTGATGTGGCTGTTGATCTGGGGTGGTCCTAATGACCTGTCTGTGGCTTCAGGCAGCATGAGCCAGGTGAGAATCTCCTGACTGCAATCCCCTTGGCACAGGGGAAGTGACTCATGGTGATGGGCAGAGGAGAGAGCTTCTGGTTAGGATTTATTACACAACTGTATTTTGTTTATGGACATGTAGGGAGTGCTTAGGGAAGATAATCAATGGAAAATTTATATGCAGCTTTCAAATAAAGCTCGTCACATTTGAGAACCGTCAAATCATCATGGTCTTGTGGTCACTTCCGTGATGCCTCAGTGGGAAAACTGTAGGACGTGGAGGGTATCACCTTCTTTGGTACCTCTTGGGGTCTGCTCTCATTCTGCAAGTCCCAAAGAAGGACAGCACTCTAGGTCCTTCTAGGCTAATGGTGCTCTAGACCCATGCAGCAGGGATTCTACTATTTCGTTCTGCCTGCTGCGCTTTGGACTGGTCCTTCTTAAGAGTCTAAAGACTCGTCCTGAGATCCATGCCATGCTGGAACTTAGGAGGCCGAGCCAACCAGTAAGCAGCCTGCCGCCCTGGAAAGTGACTGTGGTCTCGGGAGCTGCGGCCACCCCAGGGCGGGGAAACCAGAAGCAAGAGCATCTCCTGAGATCCGCGCCATGCTGGAACTTAGGGGGCCAAGCCAACCAGTAAGCAGCCTGCCGCCCTGGTAGGTGACTGTGGTC
>PVJX010005576.1:0-84309 GCA_004027295.1 Dolichotis patagonum | reverse complement strand
CTAGTATGAGATTTGATAAGAGTATATAAGACTTTATGGTAAGCATGAGTCCCCATCTCATAGCTTTGAAGTCTTTCAAAGTTTTCAATCATCAGTTGGAATGGTTTTATCCTGTTTTGTTTGACTATATCATACATGATGATATGAACAGCTGTTTTGAAGAAAACATTATGACAGCTATTGCTGATTTAATATCATCTTTCTTGGAAGTCCTACCATGCTTCTATTCTTCTACTACCATTGGTTCTATCTATCACATTGTGTCTTATTGGGATTTGAATATGTGTGATAGTTCAAACAAAATTTTTTTTTTTATCAAAAATGAGATATTATAGTACCCATTGATCATTTTCTGTTATTCGGTTCAGAAAGCCCCGTAATTCTTTCACTCTATGCATGGCTTTATACTATTGTGTTATGTTTGATATTATTGTATTTGAAACTATGCTCAACTATAGCAAAGTAAGAGATATGGTGTTAGCTACTGTTGATGTCCAGTTGTCTTAATGTAAAGTACTGTGTTGCCTATGTTGTCCTGTTCTGATCTTCCCTGTACTGCCCCCTTTTGTTTTACTCTCTTTCAAATTAATTAAAAAAATAAAATAAAATAAAAAAATAAAAATTAAAAAGAAAAAAAGAAAAACTGAACTTAGCTGGATGTGGTGGTACACACCTGTAATCCCAGCACTTAGGAGACTAAGAAGAATCCCTGTGAGTTTAAGGCCATTTTGGGCTCCATATTGGGTTTAAAGACAGCCTAAAATACATAATGCAAGTCTGCCTCAAAATATCACAAAGGAACAGTGGTATAGGTAACACAGGAAGAAATGTAGATGGCCTTGAATAGTGACAATCACTAAAGGCACAATTGATGAAAGAACTGAGAAACTGTAATTTATAAAAATTGGTTTTTTGCACTCTATGAAAGACACTGTCAAAAGAGAATGAAATGTGTAAAAAGAGAATGAGATGATAAACTACACATCAACAAAACAGTATGCACAAAACACAATACAGGATTAAGGAATATCATCTAAAATATATAAAGAACTCATAAAGCTCAAAAACTGGGCAAAAGACCTGAACAGAAACCTCACTAAAGGAATCTGTAAGATATTCCATACCACACGTCATTAGAAAAGGCAAATTGAAACAATAGGATATCACTACATACTTATTAGAAGGGTTAAAATACAGAAAACCCACAGCACCAAATATACCAGGATGTACCACAACAGAAATGCTCATCATTGCCAGTGGAAATGCAACGTAGTACAGCTGCTCTGAAAGAGAGTTTGGCAGTTTCATATGAAACCAAACAGAATCCTGTAGTACAATACAGCAGTAAAGATCCTTGGTATCTAATTAAACAAATGGAAAACTTTATGACCATACAAAAATCTGCATGAAGATGTTTATTGTAGCTATATTCGTAATTACTTAAATGTGGATGCAACCAAGATGTCTTTCTCTGGGTGCATGGAGAAACAGTGACACATGCAGACAATCTAATTTAGGGGTAAAAAGAAATGAGCTATCAAGACAGGAAAAGGCAAATAAGAACCTTAAATGTGCATTAATGAGTGAAAGAAGCCAATCTCAAAGAGCTATATACTGTAGGATTCCAACTATATGACATTCATGAAAAAACAAAATACAAAACCGGTAGAAACATCAATGGTTCCTGGAGTAGAAGTGAACAGGTACCACCATATAGGTTTTTAAGGCAGAGGAAATATTCTTTGTGATATTATAATGGTGGATACATGTTATTAAATGCTTCTTAAAACTCAGAATATACCACACCCAAAATGTACATTGTAGATCAAGGCCTTTGAGTGGTAATACTGTATCTATGTAAGCTCAACCACTGTAACAAATGCACTCCTTTGGTGGGTCGGGGTGCTAATAGCGAGAGAGGCTGCATTCATGGGAAGGAGCGGGTCTGCATGGTGCATATGGGAATTTTTTTGTACTTTCTGATCAATTCTTTTGTAAACACTGTACTCTACAAAGTCTATAAGAATAAACAATAAAAATAATTTTAAAACTTTCAATAAAGACATTTCTCTCTCTCTCATACACACCATCACTCACACACACACACACACATCCAAATTTAGAGACGACAGTTTACACAACTCTCCCTTAAATCATGTCATAAATGTCAAGAGAAGGAAAGAAAGAGAAAAAGAGGCAATAGAGGTGGGGTTAAAGGAAGAGAAGGAAACAGAGGAAAGAGGAGGAGAGAGAGAAAGGTAGACAATTTTTCTAGATTAAAAGAGCCTAATAAAGCAAGTAAAGGCAATGTTATCCCTGATGAATTGTTGGATGAAAAGCAAAATCCAACTACACAGGATATTATTATGAAAACTGAGGAGATTTGATTATAGATTACATACATTAGTTATTAGCATTCTACTGATGCTAAGTTTCTTGATAGTGGGAGCTGCATCTTGGTTATATAGAAGAATTCTTAAGTGATAAAAACTAAATTATTAAGGACTTCAAATCTCATTATATCTGTAACTGACTCTCAAATGCTGCAGCAGTGAGCAAAGGGAAAAGATGGAAGAGGGAGGAAAGAAGGGAAACCATACAAAATAATACTGATAACATTTTTTTCAGAAACTGAATGGAATAAAGTGTGAATCAAAAATTTTACATCAGACCAAATTGTGAACTTGCAACAAAACAATAGGAAACCAGTTTTCTGATATGAAAGCACTCAAGCTGTTTGTAACTGCAAGCTGTTTGTAAAGAATCTATTGGAAAATTAATTTCACCCATAAGATGACTGGAAAACACTGGTGAAGAAGCTGATAGTGAATAAAAAGCATTAAATGAATTTTAAAAGGTATTTTATAACTGTCAAAGATCGTAACTCCCGATGAACGCATAAAAGTTATGAATATTTAGATGCCATTTATCCAAGTAGTTATCTTTATGAAGTGAAAATTCCCAAAATGCGTAGAGAAACAGACACAACTAACAATCATTCTCAAACTAATGGAAAATAATTAATGTTATAGAAGCCGTACAGAATGTAATAAAGTTTACCATATTACTAGAGGGGGAATTTTGCACTCAAGTAGAGAATTTAACTTGTTATTTCACAAAATTATCTGATATATATGTCATAAAAATTATAGTAAGATCTATAAAGTAAAAATAACAGACCAAATTACAGAATCACAATGTAGTAAAATTATGTAACTTAGTTCAAAAGAGAACTATTACTAAAACCACAGGACTTCTTACAAAAAGTAGAAGTATTATAAGCCAGAATCCAGGCAATGTAACTAAAACAATGGTCTAAGGAAAATTTAGACTCTTGAACATATCAATACAAACAAGTAAAAACAAATGAAATAAATATTCAACTCAAAGCACAGAAAATAAAAGTAATCAAAACAAGAAAGACATTAGTGAGTGAGGACCACACAAGACCAACAAAAAAATACACAAGGAAGTTCTTTCACCTATGTAATTTTTTCCTAGGGAAACATACTACACATAAGGTCTGGGGATACAGGAAAATTTATTAAGTTTGTCTCTGTAGAAATGAAAAGATTAAACAAAACCAAATCACACAGATGAAAGCAGAGAAAGTTAACAAAGATAACCTCAACAGAAAGCAACAGTAGGGCTGCAGATGTAGCTCAGTATTAAATACTGGGCATACATAAGGCCCTGGGTTCCAATCTCAACATCATCAGAAAAAGCACCAGTCTAATGAATTCCACCAAGACTTCAATAACCACATACCTCCTGTATTAATCATTTTTATTTTCTATTTTTTAATTCTTTCCATTCTGGGGGTTGGACCCCAGGGTCTTCTTCCCACTTGCGGTACATGCCCAGCTCCTTTTTAATTTTTCATTCTGAGACACTAAATTCTATGCTCCCCAGACTGATCTTGAACTTGTGACTGTCTTACCTCGGTCTCCCAGTATGGTGGTATTAGAGCCATGAGTCAACATGCCTATGTTACATGACATTTTGCTCTCTTGGCAAGAGAATGTGCTTACAGATTCAGACTGCCCCTCTTAAGAGTGGTTAACTGATCAAGTTAATAATTTACCTGTGAGCAAGTTTCTCATCTGCAAACCAGTTAATGACTTCTTTTATCCTGCACACAAACTGAATAATTCCTCTTCCCTCAATCAACCCATTACTATGTTCCAGATAGCAAAGGACAGTCCCAATTTCTCAAACTTTTAAGAAATTATTTTTACTAGTCAAACATCCGAAACTGTTTTCTCTGCCTTGCTTGACTTTTTCTACAAAAACAACAATAACAAAAAAAATCGGTAAAAGCTCTGGTTTAGGCTTTCCCCTATATTCTGCTTCTTGATAAAATCTAGTGCTTCCTTTGTGACATATCTCCCTACATTAGAAATTAAAGTCACATATTTTCTTTCAATTGCACTGACATCACGGAGTCACTCAGTCACCTGTATACATTCAACTCCATGGATACAAGTGAGATAATCTCAAAGTACCTAACTACTCCAAATCAGAGGAATGAAAATGTCCAAACTCTTTTCAGGAAGCAAAATAACAATGATAATTCAGTCTGTGAAGAATAAAAACACAGACCAAAATCACCCATAAATGTCACTGTACAAATATGAAATAAAATTTTAACAAACATGACCAACTGGTAAGTATTTCAAAAATGCAAATATAGTCCAATATAAGAAAATCCATTAATATAATCCACAATATTAACAAATATAAGGAAAAAACATGTATTTATCTTCATCACCCACCAAAGGTCATTCAACAAAATTCAACATCCATTCTTACTTAAAAACAATCAGTAAAATATAAACTGATGAATACTTCCTTTTTGTTCGGCTTTCTGAACTTTTAAAATTAATTATTAGTGCATATGCATACACTGTTTTTTGTAGCTGCTTTGGGGTACTGGAGATTGAACCCAGGGCTTTCACATTAAGCTACATCTATCGCTCCTTATTTTTTATTTTAAGACAGAATCTCACTAAGTTGCTAAATTGTCCAGGCAGGGTTCAAATCTGTGATTCTTTCACCTCAGACCCCCCGGAATGCTAGAATTACAGGCGTGTGCCACATGCTTGTCCTTCATATCCACTATTCCTTCTACCTCCTCAGCCACGCTGTTTTCCTTTTTCCTCTTCCTTAACCGTTCCTCTTCTGCTTTCAGGTCTGTTTTTCCCCCCTCATATAAGAGATATAAAACATTTTTTTTGTGTCTGGCTTATTTCACATAACATGATATCCCCTAGTTCTACCCATTTTCCAGTAAATGACTGAATACTTCCTTTAAATTACACATGTGTATTAGCCAAAAAGTCGGCAATTTATTTAATGTAGATATATTTATTATTGTGAAAGGAATAAAGCACAATTATGTAAAGGGCAAGTAGATTTAGTCAAATCAACTAGAGAAACTAATAAAACTGTTGAATGATGGATATCTATCTAGACAGCCCACAAGACTCAGATATAAACTAGTAAAATGTAACAGAACTTGGTTAAATAGCAGGATGTCAAAAAGAAAAATCAAAAGCATACACACAAACACATATAGATACAACAGTCTCTTATATAATGGAAGGGAGGTTCATATTTACTTTTGCATGATGAAATACCTGAGAATAAACACAAAGAATGTGCATAACCACATGTAGTAGTTGATATACTGTGTCATTTTGAGCGGTCCAAAAGTTTAACTAACTCAGCAGTGCTGCCTCCTGGGGTGTAGAGGCCATGCCCTTAACACTCTAGGATATTGTTCACTGATATTGAGAAGTTTACAAGTTTAACTGAGTGATTGAGCAGGGGGCCAGGGTCTTTACTTTGTAAACATCCTAAACCTGTGCAAGAGGAGGGCACACGGAGATGGTGTGGGTATAAAGGACCCCTCTCTCAGGATGGGTAGCCTGCGTACCATAAAAGACAAATGAGGAAGGACTAACTGATGGTTCTTTGGAGGAGCTCAAGTCTTCACCTTCAGCTTGGTCATAGTCTCCTGGCTTCTGGTGCAGATGGTTTGGCTTCTGCCTGGGACTCTTTAGCCTTCTGGGGTAGATTGCTCGGCATTCTGTCACAGACCCAACAGCCTCCTGAAACGGACTTGCAGGGAACACTATGACGAGCTCTAGACCTTGGACTGAAACCTTTGGTCTCCAGCATGCAGACACCCTCTGCAGTCTTCCTCAACCAATTCTGTGGGTACCATCCTTACCCAATCTTGTAATTTCTTATACATTTGTGTATTTTTCATCTGTTTCTCTAGTAAACCATAATATACCACCTAAAAAAAAAGTCTTA
Organism: Dolichotis patagonum; assembly: GCA_004027295.1. Taxonomy (NCBI): domain Eukaryota; kingdom Metazoa; phylum Chordata; class Mammalia; order Rodentia; family Caviidae; genus Dolichotis; species Dolichotis patagonum. Next base: position 77,988 of record PVJX010005576.1, on the reverse strand, counting down.
AAATATTACTGACTCAAAATTAGATTAGAACAAATGGAAACATACCCCCTTTTCATGGATGAGATAATTCAACACAATGAAGACACTAAACAATTAGTATTCTCAGTTTATTTAAATAATTAACTTCTAATAAATTTTTTAAAAAAATCAGCTGGACACGTTGATTCTAAAGTGCATGTGGGAAAACATAAAAGCAAGAATACCAAAAAAAAAAAAAAAAAAAAAAAAAAAAAAAAAAAAAAAAAAAAAAAAAAAAAAAAAAAAAAAAAAACCAAAAAACTTCTGAAAAAGAAAAATGGCTTAATGGGTATGGTGTCACAAAGTACAACAGTATAAGTCTATAATTAAAATAGTGGTATTAGAGATCGATAAATTATTGACCCAGTAAAACATAAAAGAGTGTAAAATAGGTCTAACTACAAAGGGAAACTTTGTAAATTATTTAAATGTCATATCAAATCATAGGGGAAAAGGTGTTCTTTTTTATAAAAGATGTTGGAGAAGTGGGTAGTTTAAGGGATTAAGAAGATTGAGTCTTCATAAACAACAGATGAATTTCAAATAGGCAAGACATAAGTGGAAAAAAGTTAAATCATACAAGCACTAAGAGAAATACAAAATTTGATAAAAAAATATAGTGAACAATTTATTTTACTTTAAAACTTATTACAGTAAAAGACATGTTACTGTTAATCCTCTAACAAATACTCTCACTGCATACACACTTACTCCATCATTCTAGCAATTTTTCTGAAGCAGTTCTGGAAGTACTCTTTTTGTGCGTTTTAGATGCACTGCCATGGCTGCTTCAATGTCCTGAAGCAATTCAAAATGTTTATCTTTCATGGTAATTTTGACTTTAGGGAAGAGGCAGGAGCTGCACAGGGCCAGATTCCATGAATAAGATGAAGGAGGACACACACAAATGTTTTCAGGAACTTGCCTTTCCATTAAATGGCACTCGGCAGTAGCATTCACTGTATTTTTGACCATACCCAGTAAAGACACTCACAAAAGGAATTCCAGAACTGCTTCAGAAAATGGCAAGAATGATGCAGTGAGTGCGTTCAAGTGAAGCAGAGCACCCTGAGGAGCATCGCTGGCACTGTCTTACTGTAATCAATTTCTAAAATTTACTTAGCATATAATCTGATCATATCTTATAAGTGAATAATAGAAATCTCTAGTTGGAAATCAGGGAAGGCCTTTAAATTTTTTATTTTTATGACACAATAATTGAACTTAATTATGCAGTATGGTGTGACATTTTAATACATGTATATAACTTGTAATATTTACAATGTATATAATGCAAAGGTTTTCTAAAATGACAAAAACATAAAAGCAGTAAGAAATGGATATGCCTGATTAGGTAAAAACAGAAACCTTTTGCATGGCAAAACAAAGATTTGCATGGAGAAGATAAAAACAAAGTCAAAGATAACAAGCATATATCTTTAACTTACATGAAGAGGTTAAAAAAAAATCAAGAACAAAAGGACCAAAAACTAATTTAAAAGTACCAAAAAATAATCATCTATTTCACAGAATAAAAAGCAAGTGGTATATATGTGTATGTATGTATGTATGTATGTATGTATGTCTCATGAGAAAAATATAAAATAAACCCACAAAGACACCAATTCTCATGTAACAATAAAAATTCAAAGAGAGGCTAATATATTCTTTTGACAAAGTTATAGAGACACAGGCATTTTCATTCTTCTGTTGGTGGAATTGCAAAATGATATAATCTTGATGAAGGGCACATCAGCAATCTTTAAATCCTGCAATTCAACACTGAAGAATCTACAAAGATAAATACATGCACAGCTATTTGCTATAGCACTGTTTCTAACAGCAAAGCTTGTAAATAACTCATGAAAATGAAGAAGATATTTACCTGTGAAGACTGATTTTGGCTGTCAGGATGACAGATAACTGGTCAAATATGATCCTGGGTGTTTTTTGAGATGTTTTTCCATAAGCCTAATATTTAAACTGGTACAGATTTCCTTTCCTAAATGACAGAAGGCCTCATTCAGTCACTTGAAGGCCTAAAAAGAACAAAAAGGCTGACTCTCCCTTGAATGGTTAAAGAATTCCTCCACCCTTACTGCCTTATCTCATCCTACAGATCTTCAGATTTGTCAGATTCCATGATTTCATGAGCTAATTCTATATAATAAATTTCTAACTATATAAATGTATTTGCACAGACATATACAGAGAGACACCACATGTTACTGCCTCTGTTTCTCTGGAAACCACTGATAGAATACCAAATGGTGTGATCCTCACGATACATTACTAAAAGAGAAATCTTTAAATCTGAAAAAAAAAAAAACCCAACTGTACACAAACTGATAGCTTGACATACAGAAAGAACTATTTCAAGTGAGTATTTTTTCTTTTTGTAGTACCAGAGACTGAACTCAGGGCCTTCCACATACTAAGCAAGTGTCTACCCTCAGCTCTTTATTGTTTAATTTTTACTTTGAGAAAAGATCTTGCTACAGTTCCTAGGTTAGCCTCAAACATGCATTCTTTCTGTCTCAGCCTCTTGATCATATGGAACCCTGCTCAAATAAATTTTAAACACAATATGTATTTTAACATGTTAAGATACGTTCCAAAGCTAAAATAACTGCAATGAAATCTTAAATTTCATTCCATAATTTAATTTTTAGGAGTTAGACTGGTATTACACTTTTGAAACTATTTACTTATAAATCAAAGAATAAAATGGGTTATGTAGAACTAATTCCTATAGTGTAACAGAAAACAGAAATATAAAACAAGTTAAGCATAACATCTGTTGGAAAGTTTGCATATAAATGTGATATCCTGGGGGTGGGATCCAAGTCTAAACACAAAATCCATTTATGTTTTATGTATACCTTATATACGTAGCTTGAATGTAACTGAAGGCAATAATTTGAATCTTTTGTGCATTAAACAGTTTCATGGTGTGGAATTTTCCACTGGTGCTATCACATTAACACTCAAAAAACTTCAGATTTTGGATTTTTAGATTACGGATATGGGGGACTGTGGTGTGTGTGCGTGTGCGTGTGTGTATGTATGTTTTCTATTCCCAAAAAAAGTTGAAGAAGGATACTCAGCAAGACAGCTATGGCCCAGCTCTTTTTAAATACTGATTTGTCTCACAAGAAAGTAGGCCTTCCTAAAGAAATAGCTTGATTGTAGGTCCTGTGTGGGGAAAGTTAAGATTCCGTAAGACAGAAACTATATACACAGAAAGTGTTCAAAGAGGAAGTCAGAATAAAGAAGCCAACTTTGACTTGTTCCTATTGGCTAAACATGAAATCATACACATACAAAAGCAAACAAACTGACTGGTACACGAATAGAGTACATAAAAATATTACAGGTTATAGTAATATTCCAAAAATGTTTAAAAATTTTACTTGCCATAATTATAATTGATTATTACACACAAATTACTTCCCCCCCCGTACATGATTTGGGGCACTTTATTTTATCAGTATTAAGAATTAAACCCAGAGCCTTCACAATAAGCTAGGACCCCAACTTTTTTTAATTTTTATTTTTTTAAATTTTATTTTAAAGGGGGTAAAATTAAATACAACAAAACAGAACGGGACATAAGAAAGCATAAATTTCAAAGCTAGACAACAAGAGATCTTCACTATCTGTCATATTGTCTCTTTGTTTTCTTCCAAATGTTGTCCGTATCTTTGGGGGAGCTCATACTAAATAACACAGCCAATCTTTTCACAAGATGTGTAGTTAACTGGCTCCCACTTGCTAAGGGTGGGGGGACACGGGACGGGGGACAGGACAACATGAGATGTTTGATTTTCAGCCTGTGTGCTGGCAGGCTCACAGCCACCCCCCAGAGAGGGGAGGAGCTCCTTGTTCTCCCGGCACCCCAAGTCAACCACACAGTGCAGGTCCCCACGTGCCAGGGTCTCTCTCCTTCGGGCTGCTGAAAGTCTGCCACCCTCACAGCCACCCCCTCAAGAGGGGAGGAGCTCCTTGTTCTCCTGGCACCCTGAGTCAACAGCATGGTGCAGGTACCTAGGCGCCAGGGTCTCTCTCCTTCCGGCCGGCACCTTGGGTCAACCATATGGTGCAGGTCCAGACGCGCCAGGGTCTCTCTCCTGCATGCCACCAAAAGTCTGCCACACTCACAGCCACCCCCCAGAGAGGGGAGGAGCTCCTTGCTCTCCAGGCACCCTGAGTCAACTGCACGGTACAGATCCCGACACACCAGGGTCTCTCTCCACAAATTACTTATTATGAAAACTGGCAGTTATGTAAACTGAAAGACTTACACAGATATATTTTTAAGTAGTCTTTTTAAAAAACATGTAAGCATTCCCTGTTTATAAAGGAAATTATTTAGTTACAAAAGAATGCTGGCTAACAGATGTTGAAGAATGATCCAACTTAAAACCATTACTTTGCAAGTGCAAAGGAAATATTTAATAAGCAGAAGTAAACTTAGTTGAAAGACTATTGAGAGATAAAACTGATCCATAGCCCAAAATGTCAGTGTCAGTCTACACATTACTAGTTAACTACAAAAAGAAAATACAAGTTTACAGTGGAAGGATGTAGTAGGTAACATCTTAACCAATGCTAATAATTACCATGTCAAATGATGGACAACCTAACAGTAAGAATCTATAATAGGATGAAATATGAAATACAGAGTTTCACCTAATAATTGTCTTTTTTTGCAAAAATATTTGACCAATGTCAACCCTTTAGATGCAATTTTTTGTTTCATGAATAAGAGATTGAAGAAGTAGCTAAATGACACCATGAGAAAGCAATCATATAAATGGAAGATACAAAACTAGTTTTAGATTAGGATACAATCATATATACTCTCCTAGTTTTTCTAACTTGTAAAAGAACTGTGTGTAATCTAAAAAAAATCTATAAAGAAGTCACAAAAGCTGAAAATGGAAAGAAGTCTACAGGAATAGAACTGCAGAGATGGATAAGCCTTTCCTAAATGAAGCATGCTCACAGCACCAGGGCCGACAGTGAAGTGGTACCCGAGCAGCAAAGGATCAGGCAGCTTCCAGAAAAGTGAGCACCACTGCTGGGCTAGATGACAAGTAACAGAGCTTTAAAGGACGTCGCAGTGGCATGATAGACTGGAGTGTTTAAGAAACCGAAGTACAGAGATAATTTTCCCTATTCACATCCTGATTACCTCCCCCTCCGTTACCCTATAGGTCTGTTTACAAGTAGGTTAAAGTTGGGAATGGAAGTAAAAAGCAGACACAAAGATCTATTTTCTTGGGCTTACATCCCAAGATTTTACAGGCTTGGTCCTGTAATACATGTAGAACAAGATTCAATCACTCTCAAAATATCTGAAACCAGAAGTGAATTGAAACTAAACAGATAATCAAGCTCTCACTCAGCCAGCCCTACTACTGATCAGAACAAAGTGTTCAGTCTTGTATCCTAGATGGCTGAGAAAACTCATGTCCCTTCTGGGGAAAAATAATACATGATAACTGCTTCTAACACAATGCCAGTTTTTAAGAAATTATCACATACACAAGAAAGCAAGGAAAATGATCCATGGTAAAAAAGAAAGCAGCCAGAAGAAACAGACCTACATATAAACCATATTAAAATAAGCCAAAGTTTTATAAATTTGTTTAAAGAAAGGAAAAATAAAACAAATAGGTGGAGATACAGAGAACTTCAATAAAAACTAAAACTTGACGAGCCAAATTATTACTATACAGAACTAAAGGAAAATGATAACATCTTGACAGCTTTTTATTGGTACAAGTTTGTAGCACACAAAGTTTCTATTCCTTGTGAGGAATTGGTTTTTGTACATACTACATCCTAATTCTTCTTTTCATTCCTTTTCTCTATCTGTTCTCCCCAATGCATCCATCGTCTGAATCCCTTCCTTTTTTGTGTGTGTGGGACACCTTTGCAGTACATAATGTTTATACTCCTTTGTGGAGCTGGTACCATATATGTAACTCATCTTAATTCCTTTTTCAAAGTCCCCTTTCTCTCCTCCCAACCTCCATCTCTTGATCCCTTCCCATTTGAGAAAAACCTACTGTCCTACTTCCTATTAGCTATCATTTGTTCTTTATGTACAATTTGTGTTTCTCATATAAGAGAAACCATGAGATATTTATGCTTTTTGTTTATTTCACTTAATATTATGGTCTCAAGGTACATCCATTTTCCTATAAATGACTCAAGTTTATCCTTCACTGTGGCAGAGCAGTACTCCATTGTGTTTAAGTTTTATCCATTCATCTGATGATGGACATGCAGACTGCTTCCCAGATTTTGCTGCTAAAACGTGGGTATGTATGTATCATTGCAATGTCCTATCTTTTACCTCTTTTGAGAAGATACCTAGAAGAAGAATAGGTGGATCATGTGGAATTTATGGTTTCAATTTGTTGAGGAATCTCCATACTGATTTCCAGTGGTTGTATCAGTTTACAATCCGCCAACAGTGCAGAAGCTGCCCCCTCCCCGCAGTCCTGCCAGCATTTGTACTGTATTTGATTTCTTGATTAAGGCAACTCAGTGTTGTTTTAATCTCCCCTTCTGTAATTGAGAAAGGAGGTAAGGTGTGGCAAAGCTGGTTGGGGAAGTAAGTGGGACCTGCTAAATATAAGATCCTTGAACAGTGTCACATAATTCCCAGACCCCTATATATAAAACTTTCTGTGGGTTTCTACAAAATGTAAATGACAAAGATATGGACACCATGGGGAGCCAATTAGCATGACTCTTTATGGTACCCCACCTGGTGCCTCCCAGACACAGTGGACACTTTCATTTTTGCCTTTATCTCTTTCTTGTTTGGCCCAAGTTTACTCTGCAATGCCAGTTTCTTCCTTAGCCTCCCACCCCTTACTTTTCAGATAAACTTTTGGCACCATGTTTGGCTTGTCTTATCCAATTCTTTGTTTCAGGCAAGAAAGACCTAGAATACATTTAATTGGTGAGCTACTTCTAAAGGAACTACTCAGTAACATAATGACCAGTGATCCTGAGCATTTCTTCATGTATTGCCATTTGTTGGCCATTTGTATATCCTCTTCTGTGAAGTATCTATTTATTTCACTTACCCATTTTTTCACTGGCTCTTCTATTTCTAGGTGTCTAATTTTTTGAGTACTTTATATATTATAGATATTAGTCCTCTATTTGAGGAATAGCAGGAAAAATCTTTTTCTCATTCTGTATGTTGTCTTTTCACTCTATAGGCTGTCTCTTTTGCTGTGCAGAAGCTTTTTAACTTAACATGATCTCATTTGTTGATTCTCAGTCCTATTTCCTGTGCAAACAGGGTTCTGTTCAGAAAGTCCTTGCCTATGCCTATGAGGTCAAGAGTTTTATCTATTTTGCCTCTAGGCAGATTGTTTCTCTTCTACCATTTAGTTCTTTGATTCATCCTGATTTTAGTTTAGTATATGGTGAGGAATAATGAGATTACATTTAATCTTCTGCATATGGACAGCCAGTTTTCCCAGTATATGTTTTTGGCCTCTTTGTCAAGGACCAAATAGTTGGATGTGCCTGTAGTTGTTTCTGTACCCTATATTCTCTTCCATTGACTCTTATGTATATTTTGTGCTACTACCATGTTGTATTTACTCACAGTAGCTTGTAACATCAAATATAACTTCAAATCAGGATTGTGATGCTGCTTGCTTTGCTCCTGTTACACGGGATTGCATTTGCTATCTCTGGGTCTCTTCTGATTCCATATAAATTTTAGGTTGTTTTCTTTATTGCTGTGAGGAATGCTGTTGGTATTTTGATTGCATTAAATCTGTATATCAATTTTGGAAGTATGGCCATTTTGGCTAAGTTGTTCTGGCTACCCATGAACAGGAGATACCTTTTCACTTATGTCCTCTTTAATTTCCCTTTTCAGAGTGCTATAGTTTTCACTGTAGAGGTATTTCATTATCTTTGATTGGTTAACTTCTAAGTAATTTTTCTCACTGTAACATCAATTCTCCTTTTCCACCTCAATTTTTTAGTGGGTTCATTATTAATGTACAGGAAAACTACTTTTTTTTGTTTGTTAATTTAATAACCCACTATATTACTAAATTTGGTTATTAACTCTTGGAAGCATTTTTGGAGCTAGTGAAGGAAAGTAATTATAATGATCAGAGCAGAAATCAATAAAATTAAAACCAAAAAGAATACAAAGGACTAGGACTAATGAATAAAAGAGTTGATTCTTCAAGAGTAAACAAAATAGACAAACGCTTAGCAGTTTTAACAAAAAGAAAAGAAAAGAAAAGAAAAGAAAAGAAAAGAAAAGAAAAGGAAAGACCTATCTCAATGCAATTAGAAATGGAACAGGTGAAATCACAACTAACCCTAACCCTCACTCTCACACATTATTAATAAAACCGTCATTCTTGTCAAAAACATTCAATGACTTCCTGTCTGTTTCAGAAAAAAGCCAGTTTCTTTACAATGGTTTACCAGATCCTACTAAATCTAGTTGTTTGTTGTCTTATTTTCTAGCACACTCCCTCTCTCATTCTGTTACACCCTCTCTTCTTGCCATTTCCAACTCTGCACAGCATGCTTCTGCCAGAAGGCCTTTGGACTTTTCAGGGTTGAATGGCTGGCTTGCTGTCTTTCTTCCTATCTCCTGTGTACTATACCACTTCAGTGAGACCTTTTTTCTCCATCTTTCTTGATATTATTTTTCCTTGATTTTTCTCACAGCACTTAAAATTCTTCACTAGTATATTCTTAATGTTCTATTTCTTACCTCTCACCCACTACGGTGTATGATTAAAAAGGTACTTACCAGAGATTATGGACCCTTTAGGAGGGGTCCCTAGAAGTCAGTTTTTAAATTTTGGGGTGTATGCCCTCAAAAGAAACAATGAAACCCAGTCTCTTTTCTCTTTTTTTTGTTCCCTGGCTACAAGGTGAGCCATTTTGCTCTACTGCATACTCCTACCTTGCCACAGGCCCAGAAGCAATGAAGCCAACTGATTACAAACTAGAACCTCCAAAACTGTGAGGCACAATAAACCTTTTTTCTTTATAAGTTGATCATCTCAGGTATGTGTGGATAGTGAGAGAAAACTAACAGCAGAACTAAGCTAAAAACACTGCCTCTGAATTAACTGCTAAATAAATAAAGTATGCATTATGAATTTTAAAATGAGAAAGTAAATTTTAATAAAAATAATAGGAATATAAACCTGAAGTTGGCATAAATGTTCATGTAGAAACGTAATACTTGTTTTTTAGGTACTCGTTTTTAAACTCAGTCAACACAAAAATCGTGTAATTTTACTACATTAATTACTATCAACAGTATTTCATTTTCTGATGTCATGAACAGTAGAATTTATGAGAAAATAAACATCCAAAGTCAATATAAATGCTGAAATGTCTTGAATAATACATTACAAATTCAAAATTTAAAACATTTAAAAAAATTTTTTGACTACTTATTTTAACTTGATTCCAAGTCTAAAAACTCATGGATGAAGTCAACTATTAAATCTTTCATATTTTATTTATATTAATGTTTAGAGGTAGAAATGTATATAATTTAATAGTAGAGAGGTTGCCCAGCATTCAAGAGGCTCTGGGTTCAGTCTCTAGCACTAAAAAAGAAAAAAATGAAAAAAAAAATACACACACATATGTGTGTGTGTGTGTATATATATATATATATACATTGTACACACATAATTTGTTAATATTTAAATGTATAAATGGATTTAAAGACATTTTCAAGAAATAAAGCAAAATTAAAAGTTATGCCAAATAAAAATATTTTGATAAAGAATGAATAAATCTATGGAATTTAAATCAAGCAGGAAAAAGAGGTTATTTATTTTATTTTATTTTTTAAATTTTGTCCTTTTGAGACAGGGTCTCATTGTGCAGTTCAGGCTGGCCTTGAGCTTTGTAGCCCAGGCCAGTCTCAAACTCACAATTCTCTTGCCTCAGCTTCCCAAGTACTGGGAACACAGATGTGCACCACCACACCCAGCAAAAAAATGAGGTTATTTAAAAAGCATCATCTGTTGAAAAATATTTCTAGTTTACCATTTTAGTATAATGAATTATATGCAGTATTACTTAGATGCATAAATGTGGAGATCAGATCAAAAACCAGAAATGTTAGTTTCACAAAAATACTCACCTACAACACCATTCAATGCGACCTTCACCCTCACAAGTTTTCGCCCAATGATTATCTGCCAAATTTTTCATTGCAACAGCATATTCACAAAGTGTTTCCTCATCTTCACAGTGTTCTCTCCAGATCTTATCAAAATCTCCCACTAAAAACAAAAAATAAAAATGAATAAGCTAGCTAAATAACATTTGTAATTTCAGCAAAATCTGAAATAGTTTAAAGACAAGTAAGAAATTATGATGTAAAATTATGAAGTCTTAAAAACTCATTTTAAAAGTTCCTTTGAATAAAAGATATAGCATTTTAATGATGATTTAATCATTAATTATACTAGTTTTAATAGATTTGAAAAGCTGAACATAACTGATAAAATACAGTTATATGTATATATGAAATGAGTTTAGACTCAAGAACAGTAACTTTATGATAACTTCCATTTTAAATATGAGTTAGAGCCAGGAGTGGTGGTACACAACTGTAATCTCAGCCCTTGAGGGTGTGGCCGGAACATCACTGAGTTTGAGGCCAGCCTGGGCTACACAGTGAGTTCAAGGCAGCTGGGGTATGTAGTAAGACCCTATCACAAAAAAACCCCAAGTAAATTAAACAAATAAGTAAGAGTCAGAAGTTCATAAAGCAAAGAAATACTGGTAGAAGACAACAGCTGAGCACTCAAGCATTAATTTTCCTGATACCACTGCACAGTAAGACCTTGAAGGAGCAACGCTAAAACACCTCAGTTTGTTTCTCAGCTGTTATTTCCTTGAATCACTACATACTTATCAACTGCCTTTATGTGTCAATGTTTTCATTAATCACAATATATGTATAGTTATAGGGCTTTTAACGTGTTACATACCAGATTGTCATTATATGGCCACTGAAACCAAGCAAACAAAATTTTTTCCAAATACTCAAATAAAAGTCCTTTCACTTTAACCACACCTTTCAGATGCAAGTACCATGTCTCTAAACATAACCATAGAAAGTAAGTTTTAAAGTGATGTCTTGATTAATGGTAATTCACAACACTAAGTCTGATTTTATTCACCAGACTTAATGCTAAATGGTTTAACAGGTCTGAGTATGATTTTGAAGGTTCTTTATCAATTGCTGAAATCAATGTCTTCAACTTTAGAAGGTCCTTTTTTAAACTTCAGCCCCACTGTGTTACATAATATGCGTATTATAAACAAATATGTAAATGTACTACATGTACTGTAAATACAAGTCTATCAAACAAAAGTTCTATGGTCAAATATATTTTAGAAAAGTATATTTAACACAAATTTCTTTTCTGTAAGACATAGTTTAAATTCCATACAAAGTATAATTGAAAACAAAGATCAGAGTATGAGCAGTTTATGCTGCAATAGGAGTTAGGAAATGGCTAGAAAAACAAGGAAAGAAGAAAAATTAACAGTAGAGGCTGCATTATGAAAGTTCTGCTGTAACTGAGAAGCACATACAATGCTTCTAAAATTGTGTACCTAAAGGATGGGAAGGTGGAGCATTGAACAGTTTATCCTCTATTAACTGAGGAAAGTTAACAAACCTTTCTGTTCTACTCTGCCCTTAGAAGTAGGCAGTGAATAAAGGGACACACTCGTTGGGTTCCAGCAGAGCTGGAGAAAGGCAGAACACAAAAGAAAGCAGTGCACATTTAAATCCGAATTTTGTCAGGGCTGGTGACTGAGTTCTAGGCCTGTCTATGCCAGCTAAGGACCAAGAGGATGTTATATAGGGCACTATTGGCAATTATTACCAATTCTTGGAGTCCTTACCATGTCATTTGTATACTTTGAAACTCTCTTTACTCTGTAATTTTCTACTGGTTAAGACATGTAAAGACGATTGTAAATACACATAAACCTACTGCCCTATAGCTTTTTCGATGACCTTTGTTTTTTCACACTCAGTAAAACCATTTAAATACTGTTCTGTGGCGTTTAAAAGGTTACTGTCTATTCCACTAATGTTTAAACGAAGGATTCAAATTTTGTCCATAGGTTTATTCAATTAAACTTTTGACAACTTCAATTGTACTGTTTTCACTAACAGTATAGTCTGCAGACTCTCAAAGTGCTGACCCTAAAAAGAAGTGACTGATTAGTGATTAGTAGTGCAGTATATGTGTATATATATATAACTGAGAGTAACCTATGTGATTTTACATATTTTTGGTTCTGTTGACATGCTAAAAAATACTCAAATGCTACAGAGAATAAAGTTAATAAGCAGGTATAAACATCAAAAGAAGGAGAAAATACATGTAAATTCAGTAATATTGCTGTAACAAGAGACAAGAACCTGATATGTTCCCTATGCCACATGTCAGGCACCCTAAAACAAGAATGAATCATTAACAGAATTTGAAAAGTACACACTTCAAGAAACAGAGTGTGGGTTCTCCCAACAGAGGCACATTATGTCCTGTAACTGGGAACATTTACATTTCTCTTGAAGGAGTAGAAACTCATGCAATTTGTGAGTTTATAGTAAATTTCCCTTTGGGTCTTTAAACTAGAATTTTTAATTAATGTATCTCTTCAGTGAAAATGTATCAAAACTCAAATACTAAGTACTGCAAATATTACACATCTAGTGGTTACAAAGTTGAACAAAAAAAAGTTGTCTTTTAGTTACCAGAAATTTTCACTTTCTGGAATACTTTGAAAGCTTTAACAAGGTATTATTTTCAATAAATGAGTCAGCAAAGAGTACACAATGAGAAAAAATAGGTTTTTATACTACTGAAAACAATGTATTTAACCATTTACTAGAGTATTTTCAAAATATATATTTGGTTTGTGAAAGTAAAAAACAGTTAAGTTTACCAATGTCCAAGATACATATATAAATTCCTTCTGCTGAGTTGGTCAAAATGCATACACAAAAAATATGTTAAAACTTAATTTTAAAGATTTGAGATTATTTTGGTAATGCAATTTGACCCAGTCAGCAGAGGAAACTTGTAACCCCAAATCAAAATGACAATACTTTTCATTATCAAAAGGCAAATCAGGAACTGGAACTCTCTGAAAGTTATAGTGAATACAAGTATTTATTCAAATTCAATCTGTCCAAATTTTCAATGAATTAACAATTAGCATTATTTTTTTTATTTTAAAAAGGATAAAATTAAACACAACAGAACAGCACAAAATGTAACACAAGAAAGCAATGTAAGAGACATAAATTTCAAAGCAAGACAATCAGAGATCTTCCCTATCATATTGACTCTTGTTTTCCTCCAAATAGCTCTCTGTATCTTCACATGCAGAGAATTCACACGAAACAACACAGTATGGAACTGATCTGAACAGGATGAAGAAGGCATCCTAGGTCGTCAAGACCAGATAATAGGGAAGCCAACAATGGCTATCATAGTGTCTCTAATTCTTTTCAAAACAGCTGTCCATACCTTCATGTATGTTTAACTTAAACAAAACAAAACAGGCTAAAATCACTCTGAACAAAGAATAATATTATTGCTGGATTTCATTTCATGACACTACGGAATCAGAACTGGGTACCTTAGTGCCTCCTTTTTTTCAAAGTAGTTGTTCATTTCATCATGCGTTATATAATTGGTTCTCATAAACTGCTTATAAGTTCTACGCATGCATGAGTCTCTACATGTATATCTATCCATTCTGTGTTAGAGGGAAAGACAAAACAAAACAAATTCCTAGAAAAACATGAAGCGAACAAGTCATACAAAACCGCAATACTAAGTGATCTACAATGGTTACTATGATGTCTCAGCAGTACATAACAACATTAATAAACACAAAACACTGGAGACATTGTAAGACTTCAAAAGCAAGTGATGATCAAACCAGAGTGGGTATCTTAGTGAATCTTGCCATCTTTAATATAGTTGCCTATACTCTTAGACTGGATATTATCAATCATAACAGATTTGAATAAAATCAGTCAATACAAAACAGCAATCTAACAAACCAGATTCAAATAAGATCAGTCATAATAAGACAGTGTAAGTTATACAGAGCTTCATATTAAGTTAATAGGAAATTAAGGATGATTACCATAATATGTCCTGCTACTGTGGGGATAGCTGTCTGTTCCCTCAAATCTAGTGTAAGTAGACAAACTGGAACAGAATGTAATCCATGTAAACAGTGGTGAGAATAATGTGCATTTTAAATCTTGTTATACTATTAACAATATCCTCTGCCTTCCTTTTTTAGACAGTTCCTCCCCTTTTACTCCCACAAGGGTGCACTGCACATTTTGGGTCCCACTAATTCCTTCAGTTTTTGGATTGGAGGGTGCAACCTGCTATTTATCCTAACTGGTTCTGAACCTTCTGACTCCTGGGCTTGATCTCGAGTTGTATTCCTTTACCTATAAAAGCCTCAAGGTTTTCCTTCCTTATAGCTGAGTAGTTCTCTACTGCTCAAAAATATCATGTCTTTTCAACCTATCTGCAGGTGCTGGTCGAGTTGCCCCTATTTCTCTCTGGTTCCCTGTGACATAAAGCATTGTTTTCTCATATTTGACTTTCTGTTCATAAACCTTCTTTCAGGTTAATTATATTTCCAATACAGAGCATCTCAATGGACCCTATCTCCTGATCTACTCTGCCTTGTTTCGTTTTGTTAGTATATCAAGACCATCTATGTTAGAGATTACAGCCATCCTTCTCTGCCTCATTTCTGCTATTCTATTTTTCTGCCATTGGTTGTCTACATTCCTTTCATTCCACTGTCTGCCACATTTATTGAGGCCTCTCTGCCTCTGTTCCAGAAACCCTGGTACTTTTTTTTTCTCTCTCTCTAATAATGTCCTTCTGTATTTTTTGTAGAGTTGGATTCCCCCAGTTCCTTTGTCATGGAAGCATTTTGTTTTTCCATTAATTTCTAGAGACAGTTTTGCAGGGTACATCAATCAGGGCTGGAGGTTATTTTCTTTCAGGGCTTGGATTACTTTGCTCCAAACTCTTCTTGATTTGATGGTCTGTGTTGAGAAGTCTGCCATGATTTTGATGGGTTTTCCTTTATAGATGATCTATTTCTTTTCTCTGACAGCTTTTAATATTCTGTTCTTATATTGAATTTTTGGGATCCTGATTATTATGTGTCTGAGTGTAGCTCTGTTTTGGTTGTAGGTGGCTGGAGTTCTGTGTGCTTCATACATCTGCATATCATTTCCTTTTCCTATGCTTGGGAAGTTTTCTTTAATTAATTCTGTCACTAGCCTTTGTAATTTCTTTTTTTTTACTCCTTTTTCACTCACATTTTTTATTCTTAGGTTATAGATCCTCTTGTCATCTTCTAGCCTTTGTGTTGTTACTGCCTGTTCCCTTGTTATTTTTAAGAGATCTTTCCTTTCATGATCACACATTGCAAACCTGTCTTCAAGGTTTGATAGTCTATCCTTAGTTTCTTTGAAGTAGTTTTTCCAGCTTTCAATGGAGTTTTTAGTTTCCTTGTAATCTCTTTGAATCTGCTTCATGTATTCTATTTATATATTGCATCGAACGTTTCTCTCCTTCTTCTGTGTTCTTCCATTCTTCCGTCTGTTTCTTCTTGAGAGGTGCTTAGCATTTCTCTTATTAATCTAGTTAGATCTGCCTTACCTTGAATTAATATTTCAGTTCTGAGCTCATCTACGAGGTCCCAAAGATATCTCTTTAGGTCTGCTGACGCTGTGTTTGATATTGCACTTTTGCTGCCCTCACTCTCTTTTGTATTTACCTCTCCTGGATTAATATCCTCAGGGTTGGGGACTGGGGGCTTTTTCTTCTTTCTTTTGTCATGTGTTTGGTTTCTTCCATACAAGTGTACAGTGGAGGTCCCAGCCCCTTTCCTTGTTGGTTATAATTCCTCTGAAGTGTGCTGGCTAGGGGTTTCTGCCTTCTACTTTGCTGCTGGTCACTGAGGTGCAGGCAGGGGCAGTGTATGCTGGCCCCTCCCCTCCAGGCCTGTCAACCTTCAGGGGCCTTCACTGCGTCAGTGTGTGCTCCGTGTAGGGAATCAGTTTGGGACGACTTATTGGGTCCTGGTCAGGGGTGTGACCCAAGCCAAGCAGATCCCACCAATCTGCTCTGGGAGGGGAGCAACCAACTGAAGTCACTGCCATTCCTAGTTTGGGCCCATCCTGTCCGACTCCAACATGTCATCCAGTTGGTTGCCCCTTTCCCGTGAGAGAGTCTTATTCCCAGCACTCACCGAGGTTTAATGCTGGTCCCTCTTGACTTCGTTCTCTTCGGGGTTGGGCTCCCCGACCTCGGACTTCAGTGCGCCTCTGGGCCAGTTGCGCGGGGCAGCTCAGCTCCACAAGGCTGTTCAAGCCAGTCGCATCGGCGCAGGTTTGGGCACTCAGAATGGTCTTTGGCCTGAATTCAGGTGGCTCAGAGAAAGTGCCGTGCTTGCTGATCTTAGCTTCTCTAATGGTAGCCCTGGGACTTCGTGTTTGACCAGCTACTTTCCCTTCAGTTTCTTCCTGGGTTGAGAGAATCCATCCTCCTGTGGGTCTCTCCAGGATGTTCTATTCTGGCATCTGAGCTGTCTCTCTCAGAGAGGCTCTGTATCCTGCTGTCTACAGGTCCACCATCTTTCTGTAACCTAGCTTTATTATTTATTTTAATATTGTAGCATTTGTGAATGACTAAAAATTACTATGATTAAGGACCCATTTTCTTAACTCATTTCTTACATGCATCCTACAAAAATCAATGTGTCAGAGAAAATATGTCTATCTGAAATAAGCATATTTACCCAACTATACAAAATTCAAAAATTACTTTTAGCCTGTTCAATTAAAACACCTATGTCCTGCAGCCTAATTTGAAATTAACAGTTAACAAACATTACATGATCAAACCAAATTAAATTACAAGAAGGAATTAGTAATCACTTGTCCAACTGAGTTTTAAAATTAACTAAGAGTGGGCCAGGGATTTAGCTCAGTGGTATAAGTGCCTGCCTGGCAAGCACGAAGTCACGAGTTCAATTCCCGGTACAAAAAATAAAAAATAAAGTTTGGCTTAGTCTAATTTGTCCTATAACATTCTAGAATAAAAGTCACATTAACATGAGTCCTATCTATTGTATTCCCTTCATAATCATATTTTTAAAACAAAACAAAAAAACTATAGTTCACAATTTGCTAAACGAAATTCATGATAGAAATCAATGAATAACATTATTCTGAATCTTGATCTTACATCAAGATAATACTGTGATTATTGACTAAACTGACCTTAAAGAGTGTATGTCACAAAAAAATACTACAAAGTTGTCTGTAACAAGAGGATACCAAATAGGGAAGAATAAATCACACATTAATTTAGAAGTTTATATTTTAGTAGCATTGCAACTATTTGTAAATACTTTGACTGAAACTACCTTTATAAAACCAAGCACAATAAGAAAAATTAAGGAGTCACCCAATTTTTGCCCTTCCCAGTCCCCTTAAGATCCATTCTGTGACAGTTCTAAAATCAAATAAACAAAAGAATCCCTAAACTATCTAGTTAGAGTTAATGTTATCTTTATTATAAAATAAGCCTCCTGACATCTGGGACAGCAAATTCTCTTTCTTTTTTAAACTGAATTCATTTGTATAGTGTTTATCTGCCTCCCTTTTGATCATTTTATAATTCCTTTGTGCATGCCTATCATCTTTATGGCACTATGTCATTCATTCATGCACACTGTCTCCTAAAATGAGGTATGATTTTGTCACTAGAAAGTATAAATTGAAGCAGGACATAATACCACATGCCTGGCATCTCAGCATTCTGAGAGGCTGAAAAAGGAGGACAGTAAGTTTAAGCACAGACTGGAAAATGTAGCAACTTATGGAGATCTTGTCTCAGAACAAAAAATAGAAAAGGGCAGGAGATGCAGTCTAGTACAAAGGCCCTAAGTTCTATCTCCAGTACTAAAAGGGGTGAGGAGGAGGAAGATGAGAACAAGGAAGAAAGAAAAGGAGAGGAAAAAGGCATAAATTTTGAAAGGTTACCTTTGACTGATAATGTATAAATTGTAGAAATTAATCACAGTACCCTGTGATGGGCAACAAAATATTTACATTTGCACCAGATTCAAAATATATAAACACCCAAAAAAAAAAAAAAAAAAAGCAAACCAAATAGTTTCGATGGTAAAATTTCATCTACACATAGGTGTCAATAAATCATAGTGAATCAAAAGCAATAAAATTTGCATATTTCCAAATACTGTTTTCAAAATAAGACAAAAGAGAAAAACAGATCAAAGTCATTTTTCTGAAGACTACAGTGTAAGTTGATTAAAAACTTACAAACAACTTTCACTTTGTGTTATCCTCAAAAGAAAAACTTTCAACTAGAAGTGTGATCACATCTACACTACTAAGTTTTCTGATAATGCATGTAGGTCTTTTTGGAAAATCTATAAGGAAAAGTGATTGGCAATCACACTACATGAGGAGTGACTTACAAGAGAAAAGAGTAAACAAGTGATGCTGATGTTCATGCATTTTTACACACTGGGTCCATCTAATATTTAGAAGTATAATAAAAACAATATTTTCTCAATAACTGTCCTAATTCAGAAATTTAGTACATCTAAATCCGTGACCAATGTAGCATAAGAACAGTATTTACCAATTATATATTTGATAAAGGGCTAATATCCATTTGAAACTATACAATAAGAGCAAAAAATTCAAATAATCTAATTAAAAGTGATTAAATGAATTGAACAGACAATTTTCCAAAGAAGACACATAAAAATGTACCCAACATCACCAGTTTTCAGGGAAATATAAATTAAAACTACAAGGAGAGAGTTATCATTAAAACGATGACAAGTCCTGGAGACAGAATAAAGGAAAGTATGTTCACAGCGCTGAGTGGTACAGAAACAGGCATTATGAAAAACAACACAGAGACTCTTCAAAAAATTAAAAACTAAACTGTCATATGACCAGCAACTCTTCTGAGTAAATGTCCAACAAAAATAAAATACTGTAAATATGCCAAAAAGAACTGTGCACACCCCCGGCATTATAGCACTACTCACCATACAATATGGAAGCAACCTAAGTGATGAATGGATGACTGAATAAAGTATGGTATATACAATGCAACATTATTCCATAATGGGGATGAACTTGGAGGTCCTTATGCTAAGTAGTATACACCAGACATGGAAATAAAAATAGGACATATCATTTATATGTTAAACTTAAAATAGATCTTAGACAAATACAAAGAAGTGATTGCCAGGGTTTGAACAAGCATGGAAGAAGTAGGTAGACAATGGACAAAAGTTATAAACTTACGTTCTAGAGAACTAGCATATATTACTAGATACAATATGTATACTTGAAATTTGCTAAGGACTACCCACACAAGGCAACTATGTCAGGTGATACACATTAATAAGTTACAGGACAGATATCATTGCATAAGTCATATTCCTATCAAAATACTAAGTTTTACACCTCAGATAAAATTGTTTGCCAATCATCCCTCAAAAAATAATATGCCATAATTCTTGGTATTAGTTTAGCCTTATAAGTCATGACATGAAAGATTAAAAATGCAGTACTGAGTTTTTAAATGGTGCAATGTAAAGAAAATACACCATAGACCTCTATGTACCAAATTCTGAAAATGGAGATGAATCTGTAGTAACCAAAGGGAGGCGAGACAGAGTAGAGACACTGCAGCAAAGCATGTGAAATTTTGGTGGGATAGAAATGTTCTGTATCTGGATTGTGATAACAATTTCACAGGTGCATTATCTGTCAAAACTCTTAGAATTATGTACTTTACATTTTAAATGGAGATTCTATTGTATATGAAACATACCTCAGTAAATTTAAGTTTTAAAAATTACATGCCATGAGCATGATGTTACAAAACAAGAATTTTATTTCAATAAATTTCACGACCATCAGGTTCTCTAAAGAACAATCTCCCCCCACCATATGTGAATATCGTAAATATGCCCTGTACTTTTAGAAATTCACAGTAATTGATTTTTGACATGGGCATATGTCAAATATGGCCCATAGATGCTTTATCTGTAGATGATCAGATAACCAAACTCAAGTTCAAAGAAACTTTAAAGGTAATTTTCTTTAACATAGGCGTATTAGTCACTTTCCCATGTGTGGGACAATTTACCCAACATCTATACCTTAAAGGAAGTGAGGTTTATATTCTGGGTCATAGTTCCTGTAGGTTCAGTCCATGGTAATCTCTATTCTAAGGCAGAAATGGCCTGGCACAATGGCTACCAGGAAGCAAGAGAGGAAAGGGAGAACATACTTCCAATTCTTGTCCCCAGTGACCTTTCCTTTCTAATAGGCCCTATTTTAGAAGGTAAGACTTTTCAGGAACCATGTTAGATCTAAATCATAACATGGGCTAAGTAGAGAAATTCATAACTGATGGAAACAAATTGAGCTTACATTTCAAGATACTAAAACTCAAAGTGTTCAAAGTTATGCTACTAACAACTAAACCACCTTGCCTCTCTCTTCATGAGTTTTTAATTTATGAAATTTCAAATATGAACAAAGGTTGGCACTAGTGCCAAATACAATGACTCTATTAACCATAAACAGTTTGTCAGTCAAATTGAGTTATTTAATTTCTGTGACTACACTGTTAAGATTTCTGGCAGTGATTCTCAACTCTGGCTGCCATTTCTAACTCCACAGTCATTTAACTGATCTGGAATGAGAACTGATCATTTAGTCTAATGCCCTGCCCCCAAGTCCCTGATGAATTAATTCACTACACATTCATGGCTCAAAACTAGCAATATATGGTAAGAATGTAAATGCAAATGCCTAGTGAAATAATACAGAAAGTGGTGAGGTTTGGGGCAAATGTGAGTCAATTAAACTTAAAAAACAAAAATGGATGAGTTACACTTAATACCTCTAACACAATTTGGCTTATGGTGTATCTTCTATGTTTGAATCTTTTATTATAAACATTTCTATGATTAAAAAAACCCTAAATACAAAAGTTTTGAATGCATCTTACAGTGGAGATAGAATCAAAAGGACCAGTGTCATCAACATCTCTTAGTCCTTTGTGAAAATTATATAGATGTGTGTATGCTACATATATAACTTAGAGCAATACTGAATTTTCAAACAAAAGGGCTTAATGAGCAGCCTTTGAGAACTCTAGTTAGAGATACTCAGATGTCCCTTTAAAGGTTATAATAGGCCATATTAGCTATCTACTCTAAACAACCTGTGCCACAAATATTAGTATAGCTACATGTAAGGCACTGTAAACTAGTACATTTGAGACCCATGGTTCTCAGATATTAGACAAAAATTTTTTAAAAATTAGATAAGTTTGTGGGTATGCAGAAGGATGGAGAGACACATGAATGATGTAGCAAGTATAGGTGAATATTAATTTAGATATATGAATGTGTGTCGCATTCTTTGAACTTTTCTGAATGTCTGGAAATTCTCATAGTAGCATGTTGCAGAAAGAAAAG
Source organism: Dolichotis patagonum (assembly GCA_004027295.1). Classification (NCBI taxonomy): domain Eukaryota; kingdom Metazoa; phylum Chordata; class Mammalia; order Rodentia; family Caviidae; genus Dolichotis; species Dolichotis patagonum. Next base: position 56,301 of record PVJX010005576.1, on the reverse strand, counting down.
TACTTCAGACAATTTCTGTAACGTAAGTGTAGAGGGAAAAAAATGGGAATTTGGGAGCTGGACAGACATAGATTACAATTCCAGTTCATCTCTTATTAATCTGAAATTCAAATCATTAAAAAATATTATACTATTAACTTCTAGGATATCACTACATCTAATTTAAAGATGAACAATTTTTTTGGATTTTTTATTTTAAAGAGAAAGAAAATCAATTTTAAAACAAGAAGGAAACAATGGTTAATATAGTGTATTGTTGGCATTTAATTGACCAAACAATATTATTATAAATCTTTCTTTTCAATGAACTAAGAGAAATTAGTAGTATAACTTATCTTTATCATATATATATATATATATATATTTTTTTTTTGCTTTTCCCTTCCTTCTTTTCTCTATTCCCCCATCCTAGTTTCTCTTTCTTTTTGATGCTTCTTCTCGTTTTACAATAAGATGAACATTTTAGAAAATTCATGTGAAATCTGGTATAGAGATAAAGAATGCTGCCCAGGAGCCATTCAATTCCTTAAGCTACATTAAAAGACAGGATAGCAATAAGTAACACCTCTACTGTTACGCTACTTGAAGGTTATGATCTACTGCTTTTGATAATTACAAAGGGATAATAAAAATAAAAGCTTCAAATGCACAAACTGATAATAAAACAGGAAAGTTTTAATCCAACAGTCAATTACTATAATTTGAACAATATATGAAATTGCTCTTGCAAACACTACATAAACAGAGCTTGTTATGATTTAAATCTAAAATGTTTCCTAAAAATTCTCATGAGTTCACAGGTAGAACTTTAGTAAGGTGAGTAGATTATGAATGCATCAGTGGACTAATCCTAGAAGGGTTTATTTTTTTCTAGGCTCGTCCCCTGTCTCTGCTTCTTGGCTGCAATGAGCTGAGAAGCTGTCCTCCACCAGGCTGTTTCTGTCTTAAGAGTCAGCCTTACAGCCAGACAACTACTGACTGAACCCACTGATAACATGAGCCAAAGTAAATCTCTCCTCTTTAAATTGCAGGTATCAAGTATTTAGTCTCAATGATGGGAAAGTGATTAATACAAAGCTGAATGGACCTATCTGAATTTATTTTAGCTAGACATGGTAAACAATCTTTGGATCTATAATAGAACACGTTTGTCCATGACAAATTTTTCTAAGTTGACAAACACAATTCAAGGAGAGGTTATGACAGGATTAATATAATGAATTTGCCTCAATTATTTAGATAATGATATAGGTATATGATTTCCACTATAGAAATGGCAACAAATGGAAATATATGTATTATAAATACCAATGGAAACACTTAAAGATAACTATAAGACTATGGTACATTATGAGCACCACTATTCATAAAGAATAAACTTAAAGTCATTTACAGGAAAATGGATACAACTTAACACCATAATGTTAAGTGAAATAAACCAGACACACAAACTTAAATATCCATGGTTTTTCTTATGTGAGAAATCCAAAATAAGAATAAAGAACAAATTAAAAGAGACAGGCAGTAGGGAAACAGATCTTTCTCAAATGGGAAGGGGATCCAGAGATGGAGGAAGAGAGGAGGTATGGGAGATGAAACAGATGAAAACAGAATCATGATGTGTCATGTACATGTGTCAACACGCCATGAGAAATGTGATCATTAGGCTATAAACACGTCCTGATATAAATAAATAAGTAACAATAGTGTAGCAAGAATGCTCAGTTTTGAAAAATCATGAACTTAGTTACCCCCAACTGATGTTTTATTTCTATTTATATAGTACTTTTATTACAGAAATGAAGTATTTCACAGGCACATGAGCAAGTAATTTTTTTTCCTTTGGTACCAGGGATTGAACTCACGACCTCACGCTTTCCAGGCAGGCACTTATGCCACTGAGCGAAATCCCTGGCCCCCATGAGTAAGGACTGAATAGAAAATACAATCAGAGCTCTCAGGACACATTCTTTAGCATCAAAGTGCCTTGTTTTTCTAACGAAAATCTTAGTTACAGGTTTCTCAAAAAGTGGTTCAACAGTCACCTGCATTAGAACCACATAAATTTATTAAACACATAGATTCTTAGGCTCTTATCATGAATCCATTAGATTGTTTTTTGGGAACCTAGGAATCAACATTTAAAAATTTTTCCATAAGGTTCTGAAACTAAAAGATATATTTAAAGCACTACAGAAATATAACATACAAAATAATACTGCATTTAAGCCAACAGACTAGGAATCTTTAAAGTCAAAGCAAACCACTATTTACTCACAATGTTGTAATAAACATATTTTTGCCTTTTCTTGAAGACTTTTGGATGTTACTGTGAGCAGCTTTACTGTAAATGAAGTGTAAAAAACACTTGGTATAATTCTACTGTTAACATCAAATACAGTAGTAACTCAGTTCCTTGGTACTAGACTGTGTGCTCTGTGAAGACTCCACTTTCGCCTTTTAACCACTAATTACTAGTATCTTACAAGGATCTGTCATTATATATATCATTACTCTGAACAGTTCCTCTAATCTCAAAAGTTAATCTCTACATAGAGGGCTTCCAATTCGTAACTTCCAAAGGAAACATTCCAAACTAAACCATTGCCTCTGTCTCTCTAAAAAGCCAATTTACTGCCTACCTGATTCTATACAACCCATCCCTATTCAAACAAGGTATCTCCAAACTGGATTCTAATGGCTACTATTTACATTTTCTAGTCAAGAAATCTTGGCCCTATCTTTGTCTCTTTCTCTTTACTTTCACCAGAACTGTTTACTTTGTCTTTCTCTATTTTCATGAATACTATTGCTATTTATGCATTATCAACTCTATATCACTTTAGTATAAAAGCCTCCTAATCAGTCTCCTTTACTATATATAGATCCCTTCTAATACAATTTATAGTACTTTGTTCAGTGTTGCTCAAACTGTTTGTTCAGTGCATACTCTATGAAGCTTTTTAGATATAGATACTGGTGTTCTAAATGCTCTAAAAATGATGATATGGAATTTTGGCTAAAACAAAGGATTTGTAGCAACACTTCGGGTTTTTAGTATTATCTTCTGAAACATAAAAAGACTTCTAAAATATACTGTAAAGACACTTAATGATAACAAAAGCAAATAGCTAACATACATTGCACATCTACTACGTGCCCTTCACTGAACTGACTGCATCAACATTCCTTTATCTTTTAGTGTTTCTGATTACTCAGCCTTTTTCCCCCACTGTTGGAATGGCAGTTAAAATTTCCCCAGGACAAAGTTAGCGAGACTTTCTGTGGCGTCTTTACCTTATTTTACTGAGCAGGCAAAGATTCTATCATAAATGATATCTGATTCTGTATCAGAATGCATGCGACTTGGAAAAGTACAAAAATAAAACAGCAAAATCTCACTTGAAAAATAGTGAAACAAAGAGAACCTGTATAAAGTTTCACAGAGCCACAGAGTATATCAAAGCAGCTATGCTGAATGGACACAAACAGGAAGAAAACTCAGGCTGTTCAAATAAAACCAGTCTGTTATCCTAATTTTTAAAACAGTTTCAAAATTTTATTTCAGAAAAAACACCCACATTACATCCATTTACCCATTTTAGACATTTTGGCTTCAGTTAGAAATTTGGCTTCAACTATTTCTAGTCTTCAATTATTTCTAGTTCACAGGATTTTTCCCCTTGTTTTATGTTTCTTACAGAATAATGACTCGCAAATAGATACTTTTAGCTTATCTTAAACAAATACATACTTTCAGTGTATCCTAAACAACTAGTTCACCTTTTGTCTTAAACTATGCAGATGAATTTGAATAATCAATAAGTATTAATTATTGAAACTAGGTCATTTAGTCCCTGACTCTAAAATCTTGCTCACAACTGGTAAACTTTGCGAAATTTTTTTTCCTGGACCTAGTCTTCAGAAACATCTTGTCCTGTCTTTTCTGTTTCTGTATCAATAAACTGTTTTATCATTATTTTTATAGTATTATCATTACTAATGCTGTCAAAAAAATTACCCATAAGTCTTTTAACTTTGAAAACATTACTGTTAACAGTTGAGTATACATTTTTATTTCTTTGACTGATTTATAAGCTCCATGAAGCTTATAAATGTGTAAACTGTTTTATACTGTTTTGTTATGTATAATAAGTATATTTAGAGACTAAATAAATTGGTGAAATGTTCCGAAGTAATACAAAATACAAGTAAAAAATAAAAAATAATGAAATGGAGAGTATACTTTTATTCCTGAGAACTGCACCCTTTTCTACTTTTTTGGAATTTTTATATAACCTCTTTTATATCTGACCCAAAAAAAGGAGTTTTCATGAATCAGACTATGAAAAAAATCATATAAAGACAACTCAAAATACAAATGCCTCTAGTTCCGTTCTCAATTTGACATGTACTTATCAGGCACAAACAATGAAATCTCTGTTTGGAAAATAAAACCAGTTGTTTCTTCTTAACAAGCTGTCTATAATTCTTAGGATCTATTTAAAATAAGTTTGGTTTGTGAGGACATAAAATTTTAAAATTATGCTTAGCAAAGACAGAATACATATAAGTCCAAAATCATTTCACTTATAGAAACTCAATCTAAAAGAAGGTCTTCAAACGGCTGACTCTAGAATACTCCTTTTCTCATCACCTTTGTTAGGCATTTCTCTGGCATTTTCTTTTAGTAAGTACTTGAGATAATGCAATACTGCCTTAAACACTGACCTATACTTCCAATTTTTGCTTTAGCTTTATACAAACTGGCATAAATTGGCACGAGATCTTTACCCTGTGACACAGAACAAGCAGCAAAATATAGTAAGGACACAATGATAAAAAACTACATTAAACCTACACACTAGTTTATAACGCTATTTACTGTCCCTCACCATCAACACAGATTGAAACAGTGAAATCTTTCCTGTCACAAGAGAAAAAAAAAAATCTCATTTTCACTCTTCTTTCTGCTTCATTTTCAATTCTAAAACCAGGAATAAGGGAAGGGAAATCTTATTCTTCAAAGCCACACTTGAATTACCCAGTCCTCACTCAAATTCACTATTCAGTGACTGCTTTGCCATCTTTCTTCTGCCTCAATTTCTTTCTTTCCCTACTATCTCAGTCTGAAAAATCTGTACCTCACATAGCCACAACCAAGCTAATCATGTCCATCCTATGGATCATCCATTCCATCAATTTACATACTTGTCTCTAATCCAAATTCTACAGCTATTTCCCCCTTACATCCTAACATTCAAAATCACCAACATTAAGCTTGAAAATAAGAAGGAAAATCTATCATCCCCATAAAATATGTAGAGTGCTAATGATGAACTACCCAAGCTATAAGCAAGTTATTTTAATATATTCAAGACTCAGTTTACTCCTCGGTAAAAAGGAGTTAGTTTACATCACTAGCCCAAAATCTGGCTGATAAATTTGCAGGACCTAATGATAGGGATTCTGAAACTACAGACAATGTGCAGGAATTTTCTGTGCAGAAAATGTGCAGGAGACACAAAAATGACTATATTGATCAGCCACATTTGAGAACTGATAATAGATGCTAAATATATTTTTAGTCTTATATACAAAAATTCCAAGGTGCAATTTCACTGCATTTTCTGGTAAGAAGATTGTTATAAAATATTATAGTTTCCATTGGTACAACAGTTCAGGTATGTTACTGATTAAACAGGCTTTTGTAGATTGACTTATTACTTAAGCACCATTTATATTATCTTATGATTTGCAAGTGAACTTGTCAAATATGGTTACAAACTAGGGGTCATCAGTATTTCAATACTAAATGCATAAAGTAGAACACTAAAAATTATTTCTTTGGGACTATGCACACAATCAGGCTTTTTCATGAAAGGTTTTTTATAATTAAGATTTTCCCAATGTCAAAAAATAAGAGTGTGCTCATTATGATTATTTATTGTACTGGTCCACTGATGGGGCTTTGTGTATCCCTGGAGTGAAGCCTAGAGAAATCTAGTGCACTGATGGAATTCAGGGCATTAAAATGCCTAAACAATCTGATTCAAATGTTTAGACTGCCAGGACTTTACCTGCCCAACAGCACACTAGATTATTCACTTCTAAATTGCACGCATCTATTCCAGCTCTGGTAACTTCCAACTACCAATTCTCATTATAAACAACTGTTCCTGTGGCTAATATTTGGACTGAAAGACATGTTTCAACATGTAGGAACTAAACATGAATAAACAGCACTTGATGTTTATGATGATGGCATATCAGTACCATGTTAATTGAAGTGGAACTTATTCACTTATGAATAAATGAATTATGAGTAATAAATTATAAAAATAAAAAAATGGACAGTGAATTACATGCTAGTTTTCTTTAAAAATATGCACTTACACTTATACAAAATAGCATGATTAACTGCAGGAAAGTGTCCATTTAGTTCCTTTTTTCTGCAAATAACACAAAAAATCTACAGTGAATGCCATTATGTAAGTGCATTCTCTGAATATCAAGAATGATGCAATTGCTGCTATGGTAACTCCTCATTTTATTGAATAAATTGTGGTTGGGATTTAAAGCATTCTTAAAACCAAATTTCAACATCTTATCTATGCTTGATAAGTCTCTACTGGCATCTATTAACTGGTAACTATAAGGCATCCCTAGAGCTGATTAAGTAGACTCTATTAAAAGCTAGGCTTGAGTTGCCAAGGAAAGAAAACCTATCAACTACATTCAAAGGAACAAAGACACTTAGTTTTAACTTTCTAGAGTACCTGAAAAGTGTATATAAGTGAAGAGTAACATGAGCTCAGATGTTTTTGTTCTTTCGCTGTTGTAATTTTATTTCTAACTTAAATTATTAACTAAAGATAGAGGGGTATTGATTTTTTAGTTTGCAATTAAGTTAAACCGAGAGCCAGCTGAAAATTACCCCATTCTGACACTTAAGGAAACTTTCTCCTGAACATGAATATACTGAGAATTTTCACTGTCAAAATCTTATAAAACAGCTCTACAAAAACCTGTATTTAAAAGCACGGAGGATAACTAAAGATTCCAACCACAAACATTCAGGATGAGGCAATGCTACTAAGGCTTCTTGCTTCTCTCTCTAAAAATCTTCCATGGAGGTTTCCATGAAGGTCCACTTGCTCAGCACCTGTCTTTAGCAGGCTACAAAACCAAGTAGCATTTTAAAGACCTGCCCCAGCTCGCTACCTAAACGCAAATTTCGAGGATTTGAAGAATGGATGTGGGGGCCTGACTGCAGCCCAATTCCCTTTAACAGCGAAGTGCAGTCAGCTAAAAGGCCTGCTGACTTCGCAGCCCTGGAAGCCGATGCGAGGAAGCTTCTGGGAAAGGCTGTGAGGGTGAGGTTATTAGAAAGAGGATCTGACGGCAAGCGAACGCAACAACAGTCTGGTTCTGCGCCAGGGAGCGAGGGGAAACTCAGCTTCTCTCCATCGGTCTTTCAACAGTGGATTTTACCTGTCTTTGCATTTTACCTTCGCGTCTACAGCAGTGAGCGACCCCCACCTTCTCGGAGAGAGGGTGTGTGAGTGGTGACAACACTCTCAGCACCCGGACTACAGACAGGGGCTCGGAGAGGGAGGACTCGGCTCCTCCTCAGGCCCGAACTCGGCCGCAGGCCCTCGCGGCAAAGGGGGCGGAGGAGCGCGAGCGACGACGGCCCAGGCTCCGGCTGCGCCTGACGTGCAGCTCCCTCAGATTTCAATGGAGGCGGGGGGTGGGGGGGAGGGTGACAGGGACGGGGGACGCGACGCCCCTCCCCCCGCCCAGCTCGCTGTTTACCTTCTCGGTACTTCTTGCGGAGCCGCCGGTGGACGCTCTTCACCACCCCAGAGAGCTTCTCCTGCTCCAGCTTCCGCTCCTGTTCCCGGGGCTGCAGAGGGCTCGGGGGCCTAGCCCCCTGTTCGCTAGCAGCATTCCGGCCGACGGCCCCCGGCTCCATTTCGCAGCCGCTGCTGCCGCTGCCGCTGCCGCTGCCGCCGCCGCCGCCGCCGCCGCCGCCACCCCTCAAGCCCCCGCAGACGCTCCCCTGACGGAGGAGGTGGGGAAGGAGGAGGCAGCAGCGGAGGCAGCAGCCGCAGGAGGCAGAGGAGCCGAAGCCACAGTCTCGGGGGTGGACCCTTACCCTAACATAGGGTCCGATTGGTGGAATGTGGAGGGCTGGGCGGAAACGGAAAAGGGTAAGAGCCAATGAACGGAGAGCGGTGGTGGGGCACCCGGTTGTTTGGGAAGGATAGCAGCTGGAGGGGGCGGGGCCCGCAGCCGAAGGGCAGCGTGGGCGGAGGGAGCCGGGGCTCAGAGCCCGGTCGGCTCCCCATCTTGCCCGGATTCTGTGCGCAGGCGCCCTGGTGCGGCCTGGGGAGCCGGCGCTGTGAGCAACGCGCTTGCGCCTACGAGTTTGTTGAGTTTTAGCTTCTTTCTACCGTCAAGTTTTCTCACGTCTTCGTCTTTCCACGGTTTTGTAGTGAGGTGCCACGAGGCCGGCGGCCTCTACTTGATCCGCACTCTGTACTTTGTCATGCCTGCGTAGGTTCCTCCTAACTGGATTTCTTTTAAAGGGTTTTGCAGCACAGGAATTTTACTAAAAGAAAGACCCAACTCACATGCTTTCATTGGCTCATGAAGAAAAGAAGTCAGGCTGCTAGTGCTGATTCAAATCACAGACCAAAATGGCTAATGCCTTTAGTGTTACTGTTGGGCAAAAGACAGAAAATGTGGACAGTAGAGAGCCTAGAAAAGCAATGGAAGCTATGGAAGAACCTAACTGTAGAGATAGAAGGCTCACAACAGATGTCCTGGAACTCTAGCAATGACCAGCAGAAAGCCTGCCCTGAAGTTACTGGCAAAACGCGTTTAAAGCCTGCACAGGTGACCTCAAGCCCTCTATAATGGAGGGTTAGTTACAGTTCTCTGGGAATGTGATTGCTGGCTTCTGCAAAAGTGGCGCACGGCTATCTCAAGAGAGGCAGACATCATTAGGTCCTGAAGTGGTACCAAGCCGGCTAGAGCTTGTGAAATTCAACAGGCAAGGCATCCTGAGTGAACTGTGTTAGACTGTAGAGTTGCTGGCTAGTTGACATTGTATGGAAATTGTTTGCAATGAAAATTTTCTGATCACTTATAAATATGAATAAAGCTTTATTTGTGTAGTTGTCTCAAGATCAAAGTATTATGCATGCTCTCTTAATCACAGAAAGTCTGAGAAGTGAAAGAAGATTGTTGGAAGTTGTGTCTGCGCAGTGCAGACACAGGGACATATGAACTGCAAAAGAACAAATTATAATTGCGAAGACAGCTTGTTATGGAAGCGCCTCGTAGAATGAGAATGTGGTGATCTTACTGGGGGAATATTACTTGGGAAGAAGGGGTAGTTTGAATGACACACCTCTTTGTTCTTTCCATAGTTTACTATCCATGGGAGGCAAATAGAGGTGAAAGTATTTGGAAGTTACAATCATACAAAAGAGAGCATTAAATTTCTTTTGTACTGAATGATATTTTCCTCCCCACTACTAGCAAATAAATTTTTAAGACTTTTGTAAAATGAAAGATTTATTAAAGAAAATTTGAAAAATATGGAAAGAAGTAATGAAGTCTGGAGATACACCAGTGAGAGATAACAATTGTTAACATTTTTTTCACTTGTATACATTAATTACAATGGACTATTTCTTCATCGTTATGTGATAATCTATTACATGAATATCCTACTATTTCATTAATCAATCTCCAGTCGCTGTATATGTATGCTGTCTCATTTTTTCTATATTACAAATACGCTTGTGATGAATTCCAATTTACACATTTCTCTATTTTTAAAAATTATATTTTGCATTATGCTAATTCCTAAAAGTCAAATTCTTGGATCAAAGAATCAGACATTTTGACCTCTGGATGTATATTGTCAAATGATCTTTTCAAAATGACAGTAGCAGTTTATGTCACTTGTAGCACATGTGGATGTCTATTACACTGCATCCTTATCGAGTATAGGTACTACAATTTACAAAGCTATTAATGAGACTTTTAAAGGGATTCTGTTTTTATGAAATATTCGGTAACTTCCTGCTATTTCTTGACTAGCCATTCTGATTGGTGTAGTAACTACCTTAAGCAAATAATAGAAGAAAAATTAAAATGAATTTAAGACTAGGAAGTCATTTTTCAACTGAGGGAAAAAGTTCTGTATTTTTTTTTTTTTTGACTTCTTACTTTCTTAACAAGCAACTCAAGATACAGACACTGGACAGACTTTCAGTTTGAATGAATCCAAGTAGAACATAGATCAATACATTATGAGAAGCACTCATATTGAGTTCCCTTATCCAAACAAAGCAATTAGCCACAGAGCACAGTATACACAGAAATTTATAACTGTAGTTGTTGATTTTTATATTTATATTTTTATATTTTTATAACTACCTTCCTCAAATCTAATTAGTAATGTTACAAAGAACTTTCTGAATGTTAAGGTAGCAGAAGAATGGTAATGACATTTAACAGTGAAATAACTGTTCTACTTGCCAGCAAAAAGGGATTCATGGCAAGGTCAAACTTTGGTGCCATATTCAACAAGAATCGCCTATGCTCAGGAAAATAGCAACACACACCCCCCCCGCCGCCAATAATAGCAGGTTTATTTACTGTAAATAATTCATTTTTTAAAAATTATTTGATTGAAATTTAAAATTGCTCTTGGGGAAAGGAGATATTAGAATAAAATACCATATTATGACCGAAGCTGGACAATCCAGTCTGGCAGAAAGAAGTATTTCCAATGACTGCCCTGATTTCTCTTCCTCATTCTAACTCAGTTTCTCATCCTCATTCTTTTGCCTGCTGTAACTCCGTGCTTCTGTACCCTCACCATGAACATGCAGTGTGTCACCAAGAGCTTCCTATGTCAAGGAGCCACAGTCTACTGGTAAGAAAATACTACCATGTTTTCTTTGTTATGTTATTTATGGGAAAAAAAAAGCCCTATAGATGATGAGAAAAATGAATATATTATAATCACAAGTCTGTTCTATTCTCAGTAAGAGTCCAGAAAATATTAATTAGCAATGAAAGCAAAATTTTAAAATCTACATCATAATTTGCATTGTGGCACTAAGTTCACCAGTAGGTTCTCGGTGCACCCTGCAAAAGTGTACTTCATTTCACTTTTGGAAGAGAGAAGTCTAGCCTGGCATGGTGGTGCATGCTGTAATCCCAGCACTCAAAAGGCCGAGGCAAGAGGTACTACAAGTTTGAGGCCAGGCTTGGCTACATAGTGAGTTCAAAGCCAGCCTGAACTGCATAGTGAGAGATAAGCCTAAATAATAGAAATTGGAATTCTTAGAATTATATATTCAGAAGCATTTATTATTTATCTTGGTCATTGATTATTTTTTGGAATTACCTATGTTAGTTTGTCCCTCTTTATCAGTAAAAGCCCTAAAAACTAGGTTTTACTGTTGCAAAATAAAAGTATTAATACTCTATGTTTATAAAATGTGATGTCCATTAATACTGCAAAGAGACTTGATCATTCTTATTAGTGAAGATAGAGTTATATTCTAAGTTGAAAAAAAAATCATTGGATACTTATCTGACCATTCATGAAGTCTGGAAACATAAAATCTGTGTTATTTTTAAATATTAACCTGTTATTACTATAATACTTGCCTATAAATATAAAAATACTCTGAAGCTTAAATGCTTTGTTCTATTATTCAAAATTTTAATATGTAGAACGTCATTATTTGGAAACATAGAAAACTTAAAAAAAACTTTTTGTTTCCCATAATGTATTTATTTACTTACTTATTTTTATAGAACTGGTAATTAACCCCATGGTCCCAGTCATGCTAGTTAAGGGCTCTATCACTGAGCCACATTCCTGTGTTTTATGTTATTTTATCTTGTTTTTATTTTTATTTTGAGACAGTCTTGCTATATTCCCCAGTTAGGTCCTGAGCTTGTACTTACTCTACTTCAGCCTCTTTCATAGCTGATATGCACTATCACACCCAGCTCATATTTTATTGCAAATTATAGAATCTTCTATTGAAAAATGTATTAGTGGTATTTCAAAACAATGTTCTGACAAAGATAGATTGGAGACCTACCATGAAAAATATTGTTACTGATATATTTTCATTCAGTAAGAGAGATTACAATTTTAAAACTCCTTTTGTCTATTAAAAATAGTTTTCTTTTTTTTTTTTTTTTTTTTTGGTACCGTGGATCGAACTCATGACCTCACGCTTGCCAGGCAGGCGCTAAGCCACTGAGCTAAATCCCCGGCCCAAGTTTTATTTTCTTTAAAAAATTACATTTGTTACTGTTATCCAGTGTCTCTACTGCAGTTCTTAATGTATCTATTGACATTGAAAATCTTTAAAACAAAACATAGATTAACTATCTTTCCAGAGTTGATTTACAGAATAGTTCTAAGATGCACATTAACTACAGCAATTGATAAAAATTAATTAATGCCTGCCTTCAAATACAATTATAAAATATACAATGTTTTTGTGATATACTACTGAAATATATTTAGTACTCATAACTGGGCTAAGGTAGAAATAGTTTTAAGAAGAAAATGAAAGTAGATTATGCCCTTATATTGAAGTATAAAGCTGATTTTCTGTGTCTTCATTCTGGTTTTGCGTTAACTACCAGAGCAAAGTATTTGATTTCTTTGAGTTTTATTTTTTTCCTGCATCAAACATAAAATCCAGAGGTTTTATTTGACTTGTGCTTTTCACTATATTTATTATCACTCTTTCCATGATTCAAGTAAGAAATACATTTCTCATTAGGAATCAGGACACTAAGAAGCATACTATATACACATATATATTTATAAACTCATGTATGTATATGATGATGATGAAAATTTTATCAGATAATCTGCATTTACTAAGTAAAGTACGTCATGGTGTTTTCAATTTTGTTCTTGTTTTTTAAAATGGTGAAACACACTGTATAAATTTTATGATCCTCTAATGAGTCATGACCTAAAGTTTAAAAAACACTGGCTTTTCAAAGATCCCTTTCAGCTCACAAACCACAGTAATTCTGTGACTCACATTCACTAAGAGAAAGCTTTGTGATATGTTCTTTGCTGTGTTAAGCCTACTCTGTTGCTTTTGGATACCATTTTTTATGCTTGGGCGATTTCTTGCATTGTGGATACAGGCTGAGGTGAATGACCTAGACTCTGCTAACCATATTCTCTTGAGTGGAGCATGTGTTTGGAAGAAAGCGAAACCATAAAACAAACACTACAGGGAATCTTTTGGTCTATTGAGAGAGACAATGGAAGAGTGGGTCTTTTAGGGTTGTAGGCTCTGATTGTCCAAAATTTGTTTGTTGGCCAAATATGTAAGCAATAGGGGTTTCCCTGTGGCAGTTACCAATCTGAGTTGGATAGTCTTTAAATCTATGTCTCTGGTGCTTCTGAGAATTTTGAACCACCTAATATACTATCATTTTTTTTAGCTTGAATTGTTTGTTTTGTTTTGTTTTTATGCAACAGTGGCTAGTGAAAGCTCAGAAGAAACCCAGGTGACCTGGAAGCAGTTTTCACTAGCGTCTACTGTAACCATAAGTTACTTGGTTTCCTGTTTCCTCAGCTGTTAGATGATACAGACTTACCATTCCTATGTCACAAAGTTGTATTAATAAAAAAATTGCTTTGCAAAGTTAAAAAATTGCAGAGATGAATAGAGGGCCCGAGAAAATAATATTTTCCTGAATGCAAGAAGCTAATTTATACTTTTTAAATTAAATATATCTGTCACTTCAAGTGTAATAGTTTATTATTGACTCATCATTTTAATCTTTTCCTAATAGTAGAACATGCTGTAAAATTCTCATATAAACTCTGAAATTATAGGGTTTTACATGGCAAAGTGTAGCCATCATACAGCTCCTAAAGTTGACTGAGATCTCCTCACAAATTTTATTATAATATTAATTAAATGAAAAAGTTTTAAGAAATGGCAGATTAAAATTCACTTAAAATATGGAAATAAAATGATATTTCCAGGTTATCTAGATGTGTGAAAACTTATTCCCAAACCAAACTGCTAACAATTTTTTTTTTTTTACTTCTTAAAAAGGTGCTGAGCCATGGGTCAGAAGCCTCAATATTGCTAAAATGCCTTTTCTCCCCAAAGTAACTTAAAGAGTCAGGGAGATACAAGTCAAATTCCCAGCATGAGGTTTTTAGAAATTGACAAGCTGACTCAAAAGTTCATATATAAATATGAAGAAAATACAAGAACAAAACAATTTTGTAAAAGCAGAACAAAGCTGAGGGGTTTAAAGTTTAGTATATAGTCACATTAATAAAGATAGTGTGGTACTGGCACAAGAATAAATGAATCAATGGAACAAGAGAGAAAATTCAGAAATATGCCTACATTTCTCCACAAAGATTCAAAGGCAATTTAATGGAGAAAGAATTGTATTTTTAATAAAGACTATCCATATGCCAAAACAATAGGACCTCTATATGCCAAAAAGAAAACCCAAACTTTAGTTCATGCTTCATGCCAAACAAAGGAAATACTCAAAATGGGGAACGATTTAAATAAAAATCCTACAAGTATAATCCATCTAGAAAAAAATATAAAACTATGTAATCTTGGGTCAGATAAATACATCTTTAGATATGAAACAAAGCATGATTTGTAAGAGAAACAATTGTACTTTGGACTTCATTAAAATGCAAGACCTCTGCTCTTTGAAAGATACTGTGAAGGGTGTGAAACACTGAGTGGGAGAAAATATCTGAAATCATGTATCTCAGAAAGAACGTATACCCAGATTTATATAAAAAACTAAAAAAGACTCCGTAATCAGAAAATGCTCAAATTTCTTTTCACGCCAATGGTCTTCACCTCCTAAGATGTGACAGACAATTGGCACAAAGGGCATGAGAACCGCTCAGCTTCATTAATGAAGAAAAACACAACCAGAATGAGATACCACTACATACCACTACATAATCAGAATGATTGGCCTCACCAAATGTTGCCTAGGATGGAAAGGAAAGGCGGGGGGAGCTTTCATAAATGCAGCTTAAAATGTTAAATGGTGCAATCAGTTCAGAAAACTGTGGCAGTCTCTTACAAAGTCTTGTGCTCTGAGTAACTAATTTCAAGATAACAATTCGCATTGCATTAAACATTGTTACCCTCCTATTATGTTGTTTTGAAATGTTTTTGGAGGATACCAGAAATCAAACTCCTGACCTCAAGTTTTGAAATTTTGGGTTTTTTTCCTTGTTAAAATAAAAAAAGAAAAAGTCCAGTGACATAATTTAAGTGAAAAAAAAAAAAAGTCAAACATATGCCTACCATATGATCCAGGCTTCCCCACCCCTAAATACTAAGCCAAGAAAAATAAAAGCATGTCTACAAAATATTTAACATTTAGACATAAGCATTTGCAAAACTTTAATCTGCAATAGCTCCAAACTGCGAGTGACTCAAATGTTTATCAATAGGTAAGTAGATAAATTACTGTAGGCATGCAATTTGATAGTAGTCAGCAATGAGAAGAAATACTGTTTCACACATCATGAATAAATCTCAAAACAGTCCACCTGAGTGAAACAAGCCAAACAGAAAACAATACATACTATATCATTTTGCTTACATAAAATTCTAGAAAATTCAAACTAAGGTGTAGGCATAGAAAATAAGTCAGTGGTTGTATGAGAACAGAAAAACCAGTAGCATAAAGACACTTTTGAAGGTGATGAATGCTTATCATCTTGATTTTGGTGATAGTTTGCCAAGTTGATACATATAAAAATTATCAAACTATAGATTTTAAATGTGTGTAGTTTATTAGCTCAGGGAAGCTATTAAAAATAATTATTACATTGCAGACATCTGATAGGCATTGTAGTTTGGTGGCAAAACCAAACCATTTTATTTTCATAAAGTCTGCAGTTACTAGTAAGAGGATGCACACTAGTGGGATTCTTGCTAGTTTATTATTTACAAAATAATGTGGGTAAAAATTTGGTACAGATAGGTTATCTGTTTTGTTTCTTAGGTCAACTAGATAATCAGTTTGGTATGAAAATGGCCAAGTATCATCATATCCATTAATAGAGAATATAGGTGACCATGAGAGAGACATCAAGTTAGTTCTGAAGTAAACCATACCCATAAAAAATAAAAAATGGTAGGAAAAGTTTTAAATTCTTAATCTGATTAATTCCAAATAGTTGATATTAATGAAATATTAGCAAACATTTTATAGTGAGTTAAAATACTTGCCGCTTAGCTGCAGAAAAAAGTTTTTTAAGTGAAATTTCCCATTGAAATGTCAAACCAGTTAAAGAGAAGAGGTTATAGATTAGTTGAAGACAAGTATAATAATTTTTTGTTTCATTTTGCTCTTCGGTTTGCATTACATGTTTTAGGAAAAACATCAGATGGAGAAACACTTTGTTAGTTATTTAAAAATAATTATCTGCCAAGTGGATTGTAGCCTCTAAAAGTTGGCATATGAAGTTTATAAAACACTAGTAATTAATTTTTCTCAATGGAAAAATCCTACCATAAGTGACATCATATTTTTAAATAGAGAAATTAAGCAATAAAAAATTAAGAGCTAGGTAAGCTGAAGTAATATATCTGAATTTTGAAGTTTTAGTCTCTAGCCTGTGATTTTATATATTAAAATTTTCTCTACTTCATTATATAGCTTCACTGCACCTCCTGCCTTATAAAGATATTCCTGTTTGCCTTTATTGAAAGAGAAAGAACAAGGAGAAGAAAGCTTTGAACTTTAAAAAAGTGAATTAATCCATCATCATAAGGATAAACATTTACAGTTAAGCAGAAGACTTAAAGCTGAGAAAATGAATTGAAGTGAAACAAGATACACTTGGCTTATCCTACAAATCTAACCCATATCAAGAAAAATATCAATAGTTCACTGAAAAATATGGTAACTTGAAGTAGTACTGTACATTTATTTGTTCAGATTCCTAAAATTTAAGGAGAGATCAACAATAGTATCAGCTGGTTGGCGTAGCTGCTGCTCTACGAGACCCACTCCCAGGTGGCCTCCTGCTGCTACCGTGCTGGTGTCTGTTTTATCTGGGAGCCCGAGGCCAATGTTGTCAGAGCTCCACACGGAGCACTTTTCTCCTCGTGGTTGGTTTAGAGTAATTAGGTTTATTACACAAAGGCTAAATTTTCCTAGAGCATAAGGGAAGACATTCCAGGCCATTATCAGGGTATACTAGTTTAATATACCTTGAGCAATAATACAAGTCCTCTAAATCATCACTTACATGGTTGTGCTTGCCGATAGGGCCTTCCCATTAACTTTATTTTATTTTATTTTATTTTATTTTATTTTATTTTATTTTATTTTATTTTTGGCTAATCTATATATTATACTTTCTCTAAAATCTAGTACAAGGATTCCTTCCTTATAAAAAATATTTTGAATTTTTCCATATTCATGTGATAGCTCTTTCATTTTGAAATCTGGAAGATTTTGCTATGCATATACCCATTTCTCACTGAAAATAAGTCGTGATTTTGTTTTTCCTATACATAGTATATATGGACTCTTTAATCTCTGTACAATCCTTGAGGATACAAACCAAGGTTTACGTCTATGCCACAGTGCCCACAGTATAAAATGTTGCTAAAGAAATGGTTGATAACGAGGGCAGTTAGTAGTGCATTAGGGTATTTTAGTTCTTTTTAGAAGTTTTTCTACCTAAAGTGATATACATCTTGAACTGAAGAGACACTTTTAAAAATCTATACCTGAATTATCGAAGAAATCTATACCTGAATTCTCAAAGAATTTAAACTGCTCATTAAATATAATGAGTTCAGATCATATTATTACATTAAAAATTTTTTACATTTCATATCTTTTGGTATTTCTCACTGATCCAAAGAAGCAAAGGTTTTTTTTCTACAAGGTTTAGGATCAGTGAAGGAAACCTAAGAAATGTGAAGATAAAACTAGTTAACATAGAAATAATGAATAGAAATGTTAAAAACATAATTGTTTCAGCTGGAAAAAGAAAGTTAATGGTATTTCTTTTCAAAACCGCATTAGCTCTATCAATACAGAGCTGTGACAACAAATTCACTGATTTTGTCCTCTATTCTGCTATATCTTTTCTACTTTTATGACTGACTTGGAAAACAATAACTGTACTGTTACAGTGAGGGAGGAAACCCATTGTTAATAGAAATTTGGTAAGGAAAAGGTTTGAACTGTAAGTCAGTAAATTCAGTCCAGAAAATATTTCAGTTTACAAGTGTGTCAGCATCTTCGAAAGTACTTTCTTTTTCAGAACACTGCAGTGATTTTAGTTTGAAGAAGTTTGTGAACTTTTAACTCAAGTTAATGAGTCAGTTAATAAGAGAGAATTTTGTGTAGGAAGCAATTACCCCAATTGATAGGAAACTTGAGAAAATGAGCACAAGCTTTAATGAGATTGACAAAAAGGTCGTGTGTCTGAGAGCCGAGATGGAGTAAAGACAAATGATGGTGGGAGAAATCATTAAAAACAATGCCATGAAAACCAGTGAAAAGAAAGATGAGCTACATAATACCATGGATCTACTCTACAAAAGCCCCAGAATTAATTTACCTATGGTAAGGTGACCTCTAGAAATTTGGGAGTCAGAAGTCTACAGTTCAATTGGAGATTTGTTAGTATCTAGTTTTAGTCTAACCAATGCAGTGCTCAATTGTTGTAATAGGACTAACCATCATATGCTGATACATCTTCTAGTTTATACAACAGTAAGTCCTAAGCACTGTTCACACTTGAGATTGCCCTCACAAATCTTGTACTTTCTTTATTCATTTTCTATATCTCAGTGATAAGTCAAGTTATACTACTGCCCATGCTAAGGATCTCAGAATAATCTTTTTCTACAAATTTCTTCACTAATATCCATATAGTCCATTGCATCACTGAAATGGGTCTGAGTATCTATCTGTGCCTTGTAATTGACATTACTGTTATCTAGCTCGTATTCTTATTTTTTGCCCAGCATTTCTCTTAGTGGTTTTCTGTTTTGCCTCTCTGAAACCAGTTTATCTGTGTTCTAGTCTATTCTTCATACTGTGGCCTTAGTTGCCTTTTATTTTAAATGTTGGATTTTATCATATTACTTCATGATTTAAAAAAATCCTCCTCCGTCTTAATGGTTTCAAGATTGCCTGCCCAGCTCCTAACAATATTACCATCTATGAATCCAGCTGCTGAACTAAGTAACTGGCTTCCAGAAGACATGTGTATTCCAGATACCTCCCACAGTCCAGCAATAGTCAACAAACAGGAATGAACACTAGAACTGAGTACATCATTCTCCTGTAAAAATTCATGTATGAACTATCAGATTATCATGTTTTAATATTTAAAACGGAGAAGCAAATAGAATGGAAAAAGAAAACTAAGAAACAAGTAAAAAAGTATTGACAACTCTCTTGGCCATTTCCAGGCCAGCACTCTTGAACTCCGTAAGACACCAAGACCCTTTTATTAAAAAAAAAAAAAAAAAAAAAAACCCTTCTACTCATTTTTGTTTTGCTGTTAGATTCCTCTAAACAGACTTTTATTATTTGCAATTCAAAAGGTTTTAAAATTATGATTGTCAACAATTTAAATTCGAAATCTTTGCCAAAATATTCATTTTCAAAAATAAGCTTGAAAGCTTGGAGTTTTATTTCTTTACCCTGCCTCTATTCTCCATGATAACCTCAAGAGGTATGATATCCTCCAACTTATGTCTCTGTTGTAGTCCATTCTGTGTAAATTTAACAAAATAATATAGAAAGAACAATTTATAATGAATAAAATTTTTGTCACAGATCTGATGGCTCAAAATCCAAGATTGAGAGGCTGGCGTCTGACAAGGGCCTTCTTGCTGTGTCACTCTTTGGCAGAAGGGGTGAAAACCAATGCGGGAGGATGCAAATGAGGGAGTGCTGGAGGGAGGGAGGAAGAAGAGAAAGAAGAAAGGAAGGGAGGGGACAGGGAGAAGGAAGGGGAGGAAAAGGGAGGGGAGGAAAGGCGAGGGAAGAAAAAAGGAAGGGGAGGGAAGGGAAGGGAAAGGAAGGGAAGGGAAGGGAAGGGAAGGGAAGGGAAGGGAAGGGAAGGGAAGGGAAGAGCTTAACTTGCTTTTGTATAGAGAACCCACTCTCACAATAATGAGTGTATTTCAGTCCTTGATGATCTAATTGCTTTTGTTAATATTATTACAATGCCTTAATACTGTTCCAATAGAAAGTAAGTATCTGAGACCTGCTTTTGTAGGACTTTGTTTAAATCATTACAGTGACTATGGATTCATCGTCTTTTTCAAGTATGCTTCTTTCTCAGGAGCTCAATTATTCTTTGGTGTTTCTAGCTTTCTTTATTCACAGCTTTGTATATTTTCATTACACTGCAACTATCTACTCTTATCTTCTGCCATCCTGCAACTTCCATTTTTTTCTGCTCTAAATTCCATTTTTTTCAGAATATCCTCATTTCCCATGTTATTTTCTTAGACTTCTTTGTTAATATACTCTTTCTCTCTGGAGAATCAAGCTCTTTGTTTATATTAGAACATCCCAGTTAAAGTACAGATATCCTTTGGTGTCTCTTCTTTGGTTTTTGTTTGTTTTGTTTTGTTTTGTTTTGTTTTGATCCTTTAAAACTAAACTTTGCCAGCCAAAGCGGCTCCTGTAATCCTCGTACTCAGGAGACTGGGGCAGGGGGATTGCAGTGAGTTCAAAGCCGGTCTGGGCTACAGAGTGAACTCGAGGCCAGACTGAACTACATAGTGAGATCCTGTCTCAAAAACAAGCAAACAAACAAAAAATTAAATTTGAGACAGCTCCCTAATCCTTTCACCTAAGCTGGCTCACTTCCCCTTCATGCTGCAGCCTGCTTCCATCTGAATTTTACAGTGAAATCTATACTGAAATTGCTCAGTTCAAATCACCAGCAACCTTTATTTTGCCATGTCCAAGGGATGCTCTTTCGCCCTGTAGTAGCCACTAAGCACTGTTCAACATATTTGATCACCTCTTCCTTGAAATACTTTAATTTCTGAGGGGGATTTTTAACTTCTGAGATTCATCATGCTCTAGAGTTTCAGTTTCCATTTATGGTTCCTTGGTTTCTTTACTATCCAAACTTTAAATGTTGGAGTTGACTAATTTTCCCAATCTGCATAGCTATCTCTTCACTCCTCCTGTTCTTGAAAGCCAGAAACTTGGGAGCCACTAATAATTCCTCTCTTTTCCTTATCTACCTTTCTTCTTGCCTCAATCTTATTTTTTCTCTCCAAATGTATTTGTACATGTGCTGCCGAAGCAAGCACATCTCCAAATATATTCGAGGCTGCTCACCTTTCTGCATCAATTCTGTTACCATCCTAATGCACTACTCCTATAATCTGTCACCTGAATTTCTGCAAAATCATCCTAACTAATCTTCAGCTTGTACTTCTGTTCACCTTCTATCTTACATTTGGAAAAAGTATAAATCTTTTAAATATTCAAATTGCATCACACCATGCTCTTGCCTAAAACCACTCAATATACTCATATTGCACTTAGAGTAAATTTCAAACTCTCCATCATTCTTTACCAGGATTTAAATTTTATAATTCTGCTTATTATTTAAATTTCAACTTTTCCACTTTTCCATTTATGTTCCAGACATGGGGTTCTTTGAGGTCCTTGAACATGCAAAACATTTTCCACCTTAAACATTTTGAGCATGTTTTTTCTTAGCTGTCCTTACCACTTTGTATGACTGGCTTCTTTCATCCTTGTAATGTCCCAATACAAATGTTTCCTTCTCAGGGGAAGGCCCTGACAAGGCCCTTTATTTTATGAAAAAGTCAAACAATTTCAAAACAAAATAATAAGAGAATAACAACAGTTGATATACTGTGTATCTTTTTTTCAAAGTAGTTGCTCAGAGTATAAGACATAAACCAATAAGTCTTACAAAAAAGAAACAAGCAGATAATAAAACAATGCTTCCTTTGCAATGAACTAAGATATACCAGTAGTATAAATGAAACAAAATAGCATATATTAAAATATTTTTGATGAGCTGAATATATTATTTTGGGAAGTATTTTTGTAAAGTAACATTTGAACACTTTTTTTGTACCATCTATATAAATTTTGCCATTATGTACAAAACCAAAATGATTCCTTGAATGGTAACCACTACTTTATCATTCATTCAATCCTTCATTTATCAGGTATTCATTGAGAGCATACTATGTTCTGGCACTGTTCCAAACTTTACAGATATATTAATGACCAAAATGGGGGGGTGGGACTCAGTCTTTCCTCCTAAGGTTTACAGTTCATTAAGATAAATTCAAAAAGTCTGCTTTTATTATTGAGGCTCAAATCTTGGTCTTCAGTATTTCAAAATCTGTTTATTGATTATTTTATTGTACAGCTAGGATCTCATGCTTATATAAGGAACAATCCTATTGCATTGTTGCTTATTTGTTTTATAAGCATATATATTTATAATAACATTTTTATATCTAAATGTGATCCAACTTTGTACATGACACTATTTGCTTTTTAACTATAACATTAGGATAAGATGCATATGTAATGTAAAATTCTATGCCATACATTATGATTTATTCTTATTAGCTGGAATACTATCTAAAACAATCTTCCAAAAAATGGTTACATATGAATTCTCTCCCATTTATAATGTAAATTTGCATCTAGAAAAAAGAATTTTTGTAGGAGTCTAAAAGTGCCTTTCCCAGGTAGGCATTGTTTGTAAGATAACAAAATTTATTTTTTTCCTGTTTTCTTTTTTTTTAAATTTTATTTAAAGAGAAAAAACAAAAAAGAAAACAACCAAATGAAACAGAAAAAGGGTAGCAACAACACAGAATTCCAAAGGCAAAAAATAAAAGAACAACAACAACAAAACAAAAACAAAAACACTAAGAAATCGCCACTTGATAAGTTACATACTGTTGTCCTTGGAAATAGTTATTCAAGTTACAAAATTAAAGCATACAAAGTAGACATTCAAACAATGAGACTGTTAACAGTTCTGCTCAACAATCTAACAAAAACAGTAATATGGTCATCTATCTTACACACTTAAACATACATGCAATTATATCCTTTAGAGCACTTACTTTTCTCCTCTTTTTTTTCTTATTTTTTTAAATTTTATTTTAAAGGGGGTAAAATTAAACACAACAAAACAGAACAGAACGGGACATAAGAAAGCATAAATTTCAAAACTAGACAACCAGAGATCTTCACTATCTGTCATATTGTCTCTTGTTTTCTTCCAAATGGTTATCCGTATCTTTCCATATGGGGAGCTCATACTAAATAACATAACCAATCTTTTCACAAGATGTATAGTTAACTGGCTCCAACTTGCTAAGGCGGGGGGACACAGGACAGGAGACAGGACGACATGAGATGTCTGATTCTCAGCCTACATGCTGGCAGGCTCACAGCCGCCCCCCTGAGAGGGGAGGAGTTCCTTGTTCTCCCGGAACCCCGAGTCAACCACACAGTGCAGGTCCCAACGCGCCAGGGTCTCTCTCCTTCAGGTGCAGAAAGTCTGCCACACTCACAGCCACCCCCCAGAGGGAAGGTGCTCCTTGTTCTCCCGGCACCCTGAGTCAACCGCCTGGTGCAAGTCCCGAGGCCCCAGGGTCTCTCCTCTGCAGGCCCCCTAAAGTCCGCCATACTCACTTGCTATTTCTTTCTGATGAATTGATCATTACATTTCCAAAGTTCTGAAATGGCCAACAGACCACAGAAAGAGTTCTCTTTAGGCTCCTGTTTGGAACCAGCAGCTATAGCAATCTGCTGGCCTTGCTTCAGGGCCACTTTTCCTGTTTTCATTGTCTTATGTATTTCCTATTATTTATAGCATGTGATTATATGGAGTGTTGTACACAGTAATAACTTTTCATGGAGTATAATTATATGGAATTAGTTGATATTATGTAATGATGTTGAAGGATTAAAATTTCATAATTGAATACATAACCTACAGATACTTTCTGATACAATTTTTGTTGTAATATATACATACAATTTAGTGAGTTTCAGTAAAAGAATACAGTCATGTACACATCAGCTTGAGTAAGATATAGAATATTTTAATTACTCCAGACAGTTACATTTTAGCCCACTCTAGTCAACATTTACTCCTTGAATGCAATGGATATTCTGATTGTATCATCCTAATAATTTGCCTATTCTTTTTACTAACAGGAACATAAAGTGTCTGGCCTTTTCCAAATAGCATAATGTCTTTCATATTCATTCATGTTTCTATGCAAGAATACATATTCTTTTTATGTGGCTAAGTTATAGTTTATTGAATAAACAGGTCATACTTAGTTACTTTACTCACCTATTGATGGATATTTTAGTTTTTTCTGCCATGACCATTTCTATGCAAGTATTTGCATGGACCTACATTTTTACTTCTTTTAAGTAGGTATCTAGGAATATAAGTGCTGGGTATGTCATGTTTTGCTTCATAAGAAAATTAGAAAAGGGAGGTGCCTGGGGCTGCTGCTGCTTGGCCCGCCCTTTGCCCACAGGGAGCATTGCGGAGATCAGTGGCGGAAGGCATGAGGTGCCTGCAACTGCCACTGCTGGGCCCACCTCTCCTCCAGGAACATTGAGGAAGCCAGCCACAGGCCTGAGCTGCCTGGGACCACAGCTGCTGGACCCACCCTTCCACCAGGAACATTGGACTACAGTGGACTACCATGCTGGTTCGATGAGAGGCTCAGGAACCCCTCACCCAAACAGCAGACCTCATTAGGCTCCAGTCAAGTGTGGTGAGTTTGTCCCCTAAAATAGAGGTCTGCAGTGAGTAAATAGGAGTGGAAGTGAAACTCCCTCCAATTGTAAGACCTTGGCTAACTTGGCAAAACTCGATAACCCCTCTCCCACATAGAGAACATCAAACAGGTTGAGCAGTGCACCAATAACACCCCCCCCAACTTAGAGGAAATTAAAAGAATGTATGAGAACCCCAGTGACACAGTAGGGCCTCAGCTGACACAAACACTATAGCCAGGGAGACCTGGTGACCTGCAACAACCTGAAGATATAACAACAGCAGAAACTAAGAGTTGCCCTACATCAATACTTCTGGGCTAGTTAGCCCAGAAAGAATATAGGACTCACCCAACAGGCACTGTAGGAGGAATTCAGGAGACTGGATCTCCTCTTCATTATGGTACCCAGCAATTTAACAAACATCAACCACACAATAGGACCTAAAATACATACTACAGAAAGTTGTGACTGTTGGGATAGAAAGACCAGAAATTTACCCAAATGGTGAAAATGACTAAACAAAAATGCAAAATGCAATCCCAAACATCTAGTCCATCAGGAGCAAGTGCAGATGATAATGAAATAGAGGACCCTAAAAGTCATACACCAGAAATCTCTGAAAAGAGGACCCAAAAAGTCATACACCAGAAATCTCTGAAAAGATAGCAAATGAAGTAAAGAAACAAATCCATGAGGCTATAGAGGAACTCAAATTAGAAATAATGTCTTATGTAAAGACAAAAGAAACAACCTTACTAAATGAGTTGCTCAACATAGCTAGAGAAAAAATAGATAAAAAATGCAGGAGCATGGGAAATTGACTGAAACTTTGAATGAATGATGTGGCAAACAAGCAGAATCCATGAAACAAATTCAAAGAATATGCAAGAAGCAAAAAATTGTATTGAAAGCCTGCAAAGCTGTTTAAATGAAGCTGAGGATAAAATTTCCTACCTTGAGGACAGGATTGCAGATAGCGATCATGAAAGGGTAGAACTTATAAAAACAACAAAGGAGCATGAAATGACAGTCCAGCAGCTACAAGATGATGCCACGAGGAACAACGTTAGATCAATAGGCATCAGTGAGGACGCAGGAGACAATGCAAAGGATATAGCTAAGCTGTTCACAGAAGTACTGGCAGAAAACTTCCCAAACATGGGGGGGGGGATCTGATATACAAATAAGTGAGGCATATAGAATGCCAAACAGTTATAACCAACATAAACTTACACCCAGACATATAATAATTAAGATCCCAGACATACAGCATTAAAAACATAATAGTGAAAGCTGTTAGAGAAAAGACACAACTCACCTATCAAGGAAAGCCTATTAGAATCATGGCAGACTTCTCAGCACAAACCTTCAGGTTAGGACGAGCTTGGAGTGAAGTATTTCAAGCCCTAAAAGAAAACAACTTTCAACCCAGACTGATGTACCCAGAAAAACTGTCTTTCAAATTTAATGGAGAAACAAGATACTTCCATGACAAAGAACAACTGAAGAAATTCATGTCCACCAAACCAACCTTAGAAAGAGTGCTGAAGGACATCCAAGATAGAGATAAAAATGACCAAAATCTCCAGAACAACAACAGAAAGAAATCACCAGTCTGGACAAGAAAGTAAACAAGGAGATAAGCAGGAAATTAACAATAGGGACACAACATGGCAAAGTCAAGCCAGTGCATATCAGTGATATCCATTAATGTAAATGGGCTCAATTCACCTATCAAAAGAAACAGGTTGACGGAATGGATCAAAAAACAAGATCCCACAAAATGCTGCACCCAAGAAACACATCTGACACAAAAAGAAACTCACAGATTAAAAGTCAAAGGATGGAAAACAGTATTCTATGCAACAGGAACCCAGAAAAAAGCAGGGGTAACTATTCTATTTGCAGACAAAGTGAACTTCAAACCTAAAATGATAAAGAGACAAGGAAGGTCACTACATACTCGGAAGTGGAAAAATTCAAGAGGAAGAACTAACAATTATAAATATATATGCACCAAACACAGGAGCACCCAACTATATAACACAGATACTAAAGGGCATGAAAAACCAAACACACAAGAACACAATTATAACAGGGGACCTTAACAGCTCATTGTCACAAAGAGAGAGATCAACTAGACAAAAAAGCTAGCCAAGAAATGATAGAACTGAACCATACTTGCGAGCAATTGAACTAAGTAGATGTTTGTAGAGTGTTCCACCAAAGCACATCAGAATACACATTCTTCTCAGCTGCGCATGGGACATTCTCCAAAATAGACCATATATTATCCCATAAAATATTCTTAAGTAAATGCAAAGGTATTGAAATTATCCCATGCATACTATCTGACCATAGTGCACTGAAACTGGAAATTAATTGCAAAAAAAAAAAAGCAAAACTGGCATAAATACATAGAAATTAAATAACAGCCTTTTGAACAACTAGTGGGCTATAGATGAAGTTAAAGAAGAAATAAAGCAATAACTACAATTCAATGAAAATGCAGAAACAACCTATTATAATCTGTGGGATGCAATTAAAACAGTCTTAAGAGGTAAATATACTATCATATAAAGAAAACAGAACAAGCAATAAACTATCATATCAAGAAAACAGAACAAGCACAAATTAACAATCTAATGCTTCATCTCAAGCTTTTAGAAAAAGAAGAGCAAGTTAAACCTAAAGCTCATAGAAGAGAGGAAATAGTAAAGATTAGAGCAGAAATCAATGCAATTGAAACTAAAAAATATACAAAGAATTAGAGTCAAAAGTTGGTTTTTTGAGAGAATAAACAAAATTGACCTCTAGCAAACCTTATAAACAAAAAGAAAGAAAAACCCAAATTCATGCAATAAGGACTGAAAAGAGGGAAATCACTACAGATCCCATGGAAATTCAAAAGGTCATGAATACCTACTTTGTAAATCTCTACTCACGTAGAGAGGAAAACACAGAGGAAATGGACAGATTTCTAGAAACATATGAACTACCAAAGCTCAGCCAAGAATATATAGCAATTTTGAATAACCCAGTATCAGCTACTGGAATTGGAAACATAATAAAAAAAAAATTTACCAAGAAAGAAAAGTCAAGGTCCTGATGGATTCACGGCTGAATTCTACAAGAAATTTAGAGAAGATTTGATGCCAATAGTCCTTAAACTCTTCAATGAAATTGAAAAGAATGAAATCCTCCCTAAATCATTCCTGGAGGCAAGTATCACTCTCATACCAAAACCAGAGAAAGACCCAACCAAAAAGGAGAGCTATAGGCCAATCTCACTAATGAACATAGACACAAAGATTCTCAATATAATACTGGCAAATAGAATGCAGCAAATCATCAAGAAGATTATACATCATGACCAAGTGGGGTTCATTCCAGGAATGCAGGGATGGTTTAACATATGCAAATCAATAAATGTAGTACACCACATCCACAGAGCCAAAAATAAAAACCACATGGTCATCTCAATAGATGCCGAAAAAGCTTTTGATAAAGTCCAACACATATTCATGATAAAAACCCTTCAGAAACTTGGAATGCACGGTGTCTACCTCAACCTTATAAAGGCCATCTATGACAAACCAACAACCAATATTATACTAAATGGACAAAAACTGAAAGCTTTCACTTTAAAATCAGGAACAAGACAAGGATGTCCACTATCACCACTCCTTTTCTATATAGTTCTGGAAACACTAGCCAGAGCAATCAGACAAGAGAGAGAAATAAAATCAATAAAGATAGGAAAGGAAGAAGTTAAATTATCACTATTTGCAGATGACATGATACTCTATATAGAGATCCCAAAGAACTCCATTAAAAGACTACTAGAGGTAATAAATGAATTCAGCAGTGTAGCTGGCTACAAAGTAAACCTGCAAAAATCAATAGCATTCCTGTACACAAGCAAGAAACTCACCAATAGAGAAATTATGGAAATATCACCATTCACAATAGCATCTAAAAAAATGAAGTACCTAGGAATCAACCTAACTAAGAATGTAAAAGACTTATATGCTGAAAATTATACTATGCTAAAAATTGAGATTGAAGAAGATACTAGAAAATGGAAGGGTATTCCTTGTTCTTAGCTAGGAAGAACCAACATTGTGAAAATGGCCATAAACCCAAAGCTGTTATACAGGTTTAACACAATCTCAATCAAAATACCTTTGGTATACCTCACAGAGCTAGAGAAGACACTCCTAAAATTTATTTGGATCCAGAAGAAACCTAGAATACAGAGGCAATTCTGGGCAATAAAGGCAAGGCAGAAAGCATCTCAATTCTTGACTTGAAACTGTACTATAAAGCCACAGAGATAAAATCAGCATGGTATTGGCAAAGAAATAGACCTCAGGACCAATGGAACAGATTAAAAAATGCAAGTATAAGTACAAAGACACTCAGCCACCTGATATTAGACAAAGGGGCTAAACATGTTCACTGGAGGAAGGATAGACACTTTAATAAATGGTGTTGGAAAAATTGGCTCTCTACATGCAGAAGACAGAAACTAGATCCATGCCTACCACCATGCACAAAACTAAGGTCTAAGTGGATCAAAACTTAAACATTAAAACAGAAACACTAAATTTACTAGATGATAATGTAGATAGAAGTCTTGGAGACATAGGGATAGGCAGAGAATTCATGAACAAAACACAAACTGCACGGGAAACACTACAAAGAATCAACATCTGGGATCTCATATTATTGAAAGTTTCTGCACTTCAAAAGAAATCACCATCAGAGTCAAAAGAAAACCCACAGAATGGGAAAGAATTTTAGCCAGCAACCCCTCAGGTAAAGGACTTATATCAAGAACATATAAAGAATTGAAAAACATCAAGCCACCCAAATTCAAAGACCCTCTCCAAAAATGGGCATCTGAGATGAACTCATAGTTCTCAGATGAAGATATACAAAGGACAAATAAATACATGAAGAAATGTTCACCACCACTGGTCATTTGAGAAATGCAAATTCAAACAACATTGAGATTTCATTTCACACTGGAAAGAATAGCTGCCCTGAAGAAATCAACTGATAACAAATGTTGGCGAGGCAGCAGGGGAAAAAAGAACACCGCTCCATTATTGTTGGGAGTGTAGACTGGTGCAACTGCTATGGAAATCAATATGGAGAATTCTCAGAAGACTAGGATTGGAAGCTCCATTCAACCCAGCTATTCCCCTCTTGGATATTTTCCCAGGAAAACTAAGAAGTTCATATCACAGTGATATATGTGCACCCATGTTTAGAGCAGCACAATTTGTAATAGCTAAATCTTGGAAACAACCAAAATGCCCATCAACTGAAGAGTGGATGAAAAAGATTTGGTATTTTTATACAATGGAATATTATTCAGCTATGAAAAAGGATGATCTTGAGGCCTTCTTAGGGAAATGGAGACAACTTGAGACTATCCTCATTAGTGAAATAAATAAGAATCATATTTATAAATATCACATTGTGTCTCTAGCATAAAAAGTAATAAGACATGTAGGAGTAATAAAACCCAAAATGTGTAATTACTAGTATAAAAAAGAGAGGAAAAGAAAGTGCTCTAAAGGATATAACTGCATGTATGTTTAAGTGTGTAAGATACATGACCATAATACTGTTTTTGTTAGATTGTTGAGCAAAACTGTTAACAGTCTCGCTGTTTGAATGTCCACTTTGTACGCTTTAATTTTGTAACTTGAACAACTATTTCCAAGATGACATTATGTAATTTATCAAGTAGTGATTTCTTAGTGGGTTTTTTTTGTTGTTGTTCTTTTCTTTTTTTCCTTTGGAATTCTGTGTTGTTGCTACCCTTTTTTCTGTTTTGTTTGGTTGTTTTTTTCTTTTCTCTTTAAATAAAATTTAAAATTAAAAAAAATTAGAAAAGTTTTTCTAAAGTGGCTCTGCTGTGTCACTTTATCCACCTCTTGGCCTTGTATGAAAGTTCCACAGCCCTATGTGACTTGCATGGGAGGCTCAGACACAGATGAACTATGTGCTCAAGTCCATCAGTGTTAATGCCAAACCTGGCCTCTTATGACCCACATGGGAAGTAGGAACAAAGAATGACCATGGGGCACCCTTCTCCCATACCACTTATGATCTTAGTCCTGCATGATCTGTGTAAGAGGCAATAGCAGGGAGGCCTTGCAGACCCCCACACTGCCGAGCTGCTGGACCAGGACTCAGTTGATCTGTGCAAGAAGAAAGAGGACAGTGGTCAAACTACCAAATTCTAACCAGCTCTGCTATTGGGTCCTCCACAGCATGGGGCAAGCAGAAGTGACAGTCAGTCAAATGCCTATCCTGATTAAAGTTGAGATGACACCAAGGAGAGTTTCAGTCCAATACTAACGTGTTACTCTGCCATAGAGACTGAATGAGAGATACCCTGAGAAGACAGACTGGGAGAGTGTAAGAGCTAAACAAGGATCTCCTGTATAGAGTGATGGGAGGTTTTCTAGGTATAATCTTCAGAAGAGGTGGAACATAAGGAAGTGATATTTAGTTAGTCCAGTATTATAAATGATTTGCACTGCTGCCTACACCCAACAAAAATTACTTGTCTGAATTAGGGTAGGTTAGTATCTGGGTAACCTAAGTGTCTTCACTAAAGTCGTAGACCTCTTCGCTCTAGTTAAGGGCAGTTCTTGAGTGGTTCTGAGGCTTTGTCAATGTCCAGTTGATAGTTGATGGCATTGTGGTTGAGTTTACCACTATAGCCAAAGTGTCATAGTTGTTACTATCAGTTTTATTTTTTTCTGTATGTCAGTATTTGGATTGTCTAGTGTCATGGTTTATGTCAGTGGCCCCCAAGCCTTATGAATTGTGGACCCCATCAAATCTAACATTTGTGATTGGTTCATTGTCTAGTGCTCAGATTGGTGGCATGAATGCTACACCTGCTTAGGGGTGGAACCAGCATATGATATAATGACAGGAAGAAGGTGTGTCTCTTTCTCTTGCTGGTCTGTGCCTGACTGTTTGCAGTGGCCATGAACTGTGGCTCCATCATGTCACCCTGGCTTGGAGCCAGCTGAGTATGGACTGAAACCTCCAAGAATTGTAAGAAATAAACCTTTCCTTCCTTAACTTTGGGCATCAGGTATTTTGTCTCAGCGACAAGTAAAAAGTAACTAAGATACCCAGGTATCATAGATAATATGTCAACTCATACTGACATAACCTGGGGCCAAAGTAGCTACAAAATCTACCAAAGTATATATAGAGAAGTGACCAATGTGAAGACCAAGTGTCAGACCTAGAAGTCAGGGCTTTGGACAATAATCAAGTAATGAGATATATCTTAAACACAACACAAGAACATCAAAAATGGAATCAGCAGCTATGGATTGACTCAAGAATAATGTAAGATTAATTGAAATTAATGAAAAATTATAAGACAGAACAAAGGGCAAAAAACCTATTTATAGAAGTAATGAAAAATTTATGAAACATGGAAAAGATTAACATACAGATAGGTGAAGCACATAGAACAGATAGGTGAAGCACATAGAACTCATGATTAGGAACAAAGAAAGTCTATGTCACAAAATAATTAAATTACAGAAACATGGAACGAGAACAGAATGTAAAAGGCTGCTAAGAAAACCAATGAATAACCTATAAAGGAAAGTCCCTCAGAATTATGGCAGGCTTCTTGATATAAATCTGAAAGGTGAGGAAAATTTAAAATGAAATTATTCAAGTTCTGAACCCTCCCCCCAAAAAAACCCCTTCCAACCCAAACTGTTATATCCTGCAAAAGGATTTCAATACTAGTGGAAAAATAAGATATTTTCAGAATAAATAAAACCTAAAGAAATTCATGACAGTGAAACACTTCAAAAACATCTCAAAGATAGCCTACAAGGAGACAATGAAACTAATAATGCCTAAGTGACTAATACAATAAATGCATCAGGTAGGGTTAGAAATTAAGTGGAAAGGAAAGAAACCAAAGCAGCAAACAGAAAAATAATATAATCATGAGAATAAGTTAATACCTGTCAACTATAATAATAAATGTGAGTTGACTCAGTTCATCAATGGAAAGACACAGATTAGCAGAATCTATCAAGAAACAATATTCAATGGTATGCTGTATACAAAAAGCATATCCAACATATCAAGAAACTCACAAATTAAAAATCAAGGGGTAGAAAACAGTATTCCATGCAATGCGAATCTGAAAACAAGGAATAGCTATCCTATTCTTAGTGTGATTTAAGCAAAAGCTAATCAAAAAAGTCAAGGAAAGACTTTATGTACTGGTTAATGGAACTACTCAACAGGAAGAGATGACAATTATAAACACGTATGACTCAAACCACAGGGCCCCCAACTTCATAAAACAAACACAAATAGGCATAAATGATCATATATACATCTATACAAATTTATGGTGGATTTCAATACTCAACTGACACCAATAAATCAACTGTACAAAAAAAATCAATCAGCAAACAGCAGTTTAAACCAAACCTTTGAATAAATGGACTTAATAGATCCACACAGAGCATTTCACCTTTCAACAGACTACATTCTTTTTGTCAGCCCACATGATACTTTATCCAAAATGGATCACATATTAGCTAATAAAACATAACTAAGGAAATGCAAAAGAGTCAAAATTTTAATGTATATATTACTGGATCACAGTGTAATGAAACTAGAAATCAACTGCAAAAAAATTCCACAGAAATGATGCAATGTATGGAAATTAAGCAACACATTCTTAAATAATCAATGGTTCATGGAGAAAGGAAGAAATAAGGCAGATCCCTGAATTAAATGATAATGCTGCAATGGAAGGGTACTCAGCTATAAAGGAGGATAATCATGAGGCTCTTGTAGGTAAATAAATGCAATTTGAGAACATGCTTTTGAGTGAAATGATTTGGATTCACATGGGTGAACACTGTGTTGTCTCTCTAGTATAAAAAAACTGAAGAAATTAGTGGGATCCAAAATGTACAATAGATATTGTGAAAGCGAAAGTGAAAGGAGGAGGAAATGTCTAAAAAGCAAAAGTGGTAGCCATTGTTAATTTCCTATTATCTTTTTTGAAGCCCTGAATCATTTTCCTTGTTCTGTTTTGCTTGATTTTATTGTTTTGTTGTGTTTGATTTTATTATATCTGATAGTATGGGTAGCTATTTTGAAGATAATAAGATATATTATGGTAGCCATTGCTGATTTACTATTATCTTGTTTTGAAATACTGTATTGCTTTCATTGTTATGTTTTAATTGATTTTATTTTGTTTTTTTTTGTTTGATTTTATTATGTCTGATGGATAGGCAGCTACTTTGAAGATAACAAGAGGCATTATGGTAGCCATTATTGATTCCCTATTATCTTGATTCAAATCCTGTGTTGTGTTCACTATTTTGTTTTTGACTCTATTTATTTTATTTAGTTTGTTCTCTTTAAAATAAAAAAAAGAAAAATAAATGATCATGCCAATACAACATATCAGAATTTATGTGACACAATGAAAGTAGGACTGTGAGGGCAGTGGGTCCTGGCTTCTATCTAGATGTCTCTCCAAAGACTTATGCACTCATAGGGGGGCCTTTTCAAAGGTGACTGGATCATGGGCGTGTTATACTACATTAAGGGTGCATAATAACTGGATTAGTTCACTGATTTCTTTATCATAGTTGTGGGTGTGGATAATAGGAAACCCCATCCTGGGTGTGGGTGGCACCAACCAATAGGTCTGTATCCTGGATGGACTATAAAGGGAAAGGAAGGCTTGTTGCTTTCTGCTTCCTGCTTGCCCTCCCATGAGTAGTACTGTTTTTCTCCTGCCAGGCCCCTCTGCTATTGTATCCTGCATTGAAACCAGTCAACAATGTACTGAAATCTCTAAAAACTGTGAGCTAAAATAAATCTTTCTTCCTTTAACTGGGGAATGTTGGGTATTTTGTCCCAGCAATGAGGAAGTAACTAAGATACTGTGAATGTCCACAGAAAAATTGAATGAGCTCAAATAACCTAATGATGAATCTGAACATCTTAGAAAAACAATAATTCAAAGCAGAGGTTGTACACGAAGGAAATTATAAAGGTCACAGTCCGCAGAGGTTTGTGAAATGGAGACTAAAAATCCACACAAAGAACTAATGAATCAAAGAGCTGGTTCTTTGAAAGAATAAACAAAATAGATAAACACTTAGGAAGTCTAACCAAAAGGAGGAAAGAAAAGACAAATCAATACAATTAGAAGTGAAAAAGGTGAAAACACAATGGACGTGGCCAAAATCGAGAGAACTTTTAGCAACTACTTCACAAACATATATGGAACAAAATTGGAGAACTCTGAAGAACTGAATTTCTAGTACCACAACTGAAAGAAAAAGGCTTAGAAATGTTGAACAATGTACTAGTAGGAATTGAAACTGAAGCAATATTAAAAACACTACAAACTAAGAAAAACTAGGCACCTAGTAGATTGATAGCCAAGAACTTCAGGGAAGATCTAATATAAATACTTATCATGGTCTTTAAAGAAATCAAGAAAAAAGAAGTACTTCCACAATCCTTCTTGGAAGTTCACATTCTCTTGTTTACTAGACCAGACAAGGAGCCAACCATAAAAGAGAACTACAGTCCAATCTAATAAGCATAGATGCAAAATCCTCAATAAGATACTGGCAAACACAATTCAGCATGTCATCAAGAGGATCATACACCATAACAAGTACAATTCATTCCAAGAATGCAGAAATGGTTCAAAATATACAAATCAGTAAATGTAATGTCACAGAAACAAAAGTGAAGATAAAAACCACATGCTCATCTCACTAGTTACAGAAAAAATTCTTTGACAAAGTAAATACAACATAATATTGACAAAATCTTTCTGTACTATTGTTTCAAAAATATTTTAATATAAATGGTAATTGTTTCATTTATACTGCTAATTTTTCTTATTTCATTGAAAAGAAATTTTTGAACTAATAACTGTCTCTTGTTTATAAAAGTAACTATGTTGAAGATAATGATACACAGTGTTTCAACTACTATTATTCTCTTATTTTGTTATGAAAGTTTGTTTTATTTTTCATAATATAAAAAAAGTTCCAATTACTGCACACCCATTCCAACATTTGGTGTTGTAGCCCTTAAATTTACATTTTGGCTATCATGAGGTTGTTGAATAATATTGCATTGTGCTTTCATTTGCCTGATAACTAATGACATAGGATCACTTCTTCTTAATGCTTATTATACTTTTAAGTTCTAAGTTTTCCAGTGGTTTCTTTCATATAATTTCCACTTCTCTGATGAGGTTTGCCCATCTGTTCACTTATTGTGATCACTTTTTATTCTGTATGTCATAAATATTTTATAATAATTTTATTTGAACTCTTTGTCTACTACTTTTAACATCTCATCAAATTTAGATCTCTTTCTATTGGTTTCTTTGTTTTATACCAGATGGGGCTTAGATAAGACATTTATTCTAGGTCAGGAAACTAGGAAGTTCAAGATCAAGATATCAGTCAATTCATTTTCTGGAGAGGGTTCATTTCTAGTTTGTAAATGGGTCTCTCTTTTTTTTTTTACTAGAATTTATGATTTTTTTTTTCTTGGACTATCTAGCAGTTTTTCATTGTCTGTTAGATATTTCAAATGATAATGGCCAAAACTATAGATTGTTAGTATTTTTTTATTTTGAAGAGAATAACACCAAATGAGACAAAACAAAATAATCAAGACAACAGGATCAATAAAGTACATGACTTAAAAACAAAATGTAAGGAGATCAATGATGGCTACCATCATACCTCTTGTTATCTTCAAAAGAATTACCCATATCATCAGGCATAATAAAACTGAACAAAACAGTACAAAACAAAACCAATAAAAGCAAAACATTGGAGACATTATAGGACTTCAAAAGAAAATAATAGTTCAACCAGAATGGGTATCATAGTGTATCTTATTGTCTTCAAAGTAGTTGCCTATACCATCAGACTTGATACTATCAAACAAAACAGAATAGAATAAAATCAGTCAAAACAAAATAGTGAAAGCAATACAGGGTTTCAAATCAAGCTAATAGGAAATCAAAAATGGTTACCATAATATATCCTGCTATCTTTGGAATAGCTGTCCATGCCATCAAATCTAATACAAGTAGACAAATTGAAACAGAATAAAACCAAACTAAACAGAACAATGAAAACAATATGGGTTTCAAATTATGATAATAGATTAACAATGGTAACTGCCTAACCCTAACCCTAACTCTAACCCTTTCAGTTTCACGGGATGTATTGTACATTTTGGATCCCACTAACTCGTTTAGTTTTTATATTAGGGAGGCAACCTGCTATTCACCTAAGTGATTCTGAACCTTTTTTACCCCTGAGCATGATCTTGAGCTGTATCCATTTGTCTACAAGAGCCTCAAGTTTCTCTTTCTTTATATCTGAGTAGTTTTCCATTGTATAAATGTGTCATGGCTTTCTAATCTATCAGCAGCTGATGGGCAAGCTACCCCAAGTTTGTTTCTGGTTCCCTGTCACATAGAGCATTGTTTTCTTGTCTTTGACTTTCAATCTATAAACCCCCTTTTGGGTTAAATGTATTTCTTATATAAAACATATTGATGGACCCTATCTCCTGATCCACTTTGCCTGTGTTTCTTTTTAGTGGTTAATTGAGGCCATCTGTATTAGTGATTATGGCCAACCTTCTCTGCCTCATTTCTGCCATGCTATTTTTCGTCCATTGGTTGTCTACTTTTCCCCTCCATTCAATTGTCTGCCCTGCTCCACGAGCCCCCTCTGCTGCTATTCCTGAAACCATGGTCTTTGTTCTCTCTGTCTAGAATGTCCTTCAGGATTTTTTTGTAGGGTTTGTTTGGTGGTCACGAAGTCCCCCAGTTCCTCTTTGTCATGGAAGCATCTTGTTTCTCCATTAATTTTGCAAGGTACATAAATCTGGGTTGGAAGTTGTTTTCTTTCAGGACTTGAATACTTCACTCCAAGCTCTTCTTGATTTGACGTTTTGTGTCAAGAAGTCTGTTGTGATTCTGATGGGTTTTCCTTTATAGATGATCTGTTTCTTTTCTCTGACAGCTTTTAGTATTCTGTTCTTGTGTTGAATTTCTGGGATCTTGATTATTATACATCTGGGTGTAGATCTATTTTGGTTATAGATGGCTGGAGTTCTGTATGCCTCATATATCTGAATATAATTTCCTTTTCCTATGCCTGGGTAGTTTTCCTTAATTATTTCTGTGAATAGCCTTTGTATTTCATTTGTGTTTACCCTTGCTTCTTTACTCACATTTTTTCATCTTAAGTTATAGATCCTCTTGTCATCTTCTAGCCTTTGTATTGTTACTTCCTGGTTCCTTGTTATTTTTAAGAGATCTTTCCTTCCACAATTGCAAGCTGCAAACCTGTCTTCAAGATTTGATAGTCTATCTTTAGTTTCTTTCAAGCAGTTTTGCCAACTTTCAATGGAGTTTTTAATTTCCTGATAATTATTTGAATCTGTTTCATGTATTCTAAATCTTTTTCATATTCTGCATTGAAGGCTTCCCTCCTTTTTCTGTGCTCCTCTATTCTTTCATCTGTGCTTTCTTTAAAGGAGCTTAGCAATTCTTTTATTATGTTTCTCATTTCTTCTTTTACCTGTAATAGTATATCTATTCTAAGTTCTTTTATAGCCTCATCAATTTGTTTGTTTCAGTTGCTGTTTCTCCAGAAACTTCAGGTGTGTGACTCCTGATCTCTTCCATGTTTATATCTCCTGGACTAGAACTACTTGGGTTGGAGGCCAGAGACTGCCTTTTGCTTCTTCCTCTTGTCATGTTCTTGGTTTCCTCCAGACAACTGGGTAGGGAGGTCCCTAGCACTTCTTGTATTGGTTATAATTACTCTGAATCATACTAGTCAGGGATTTCTGCTGTTTTCTTCTTTTCCCAGCCTGTTGGTGGCTACTGGAGTGCAAGCAGGGGTCTGGCAGGCTGGCATCTCCCTTCTGAGCTGGTTAACTGCAAGATGTCTTGATGTTAATATGCACTGAGTGGGCAGGGTTGGTTGGGGATAGCTTTAGGGAAACCTTTGCAGTGGCTATAGGGCTGCACACAAGGGTGGGACTCAGTCCACCAGTCTGCTCTGAGTTAGGAGTGGCTGAATGAAACTGGAGCAGTTCTGGCTCCAGGCTTATCCTGCCTGACTCCAAAATGGTCCCCAGCCAATCACTCACTCCCATGGGAGGACTGAGTCCCCCACACTCACCACCAGCCAGTGTAATTCTCTGGTCCACTGCTCATCTCTGCCACCACATCTCCCCAGAGAGGCCTTCACAATTGCCAGCCACCAGCTTCACTCTGACTGTGTGTCTCCAGGTTCCAACAGCACTTCTCTCATGGTGGTTCTGCTCCAGTTTAAAGTGCTACTAACTCCTGCCTTCTTCTGTCCAAGTTTTTCCTTTTTTTAATTCTCTCTGTAGGCTTCAATTCTCACTTTAGTTTCTTCCTGGGTCAAGAGGACCCACTTCCTTCCTTCTTATCTCCTCCAGAATGCTATATTCTAGCATCTGGACTGTTTCTCCCAGAGAAGCTGTTTACTCTGCTGCTTACTTTTCCACCATCTTCCCAGAATCTTGATTTTTAGTATTTCTCTGAGATGTATTGACTCTTGTGTGATCAGGAAGTAATGTTACCATATGATTACCTCAAACTTGTAGAATCTTAGTTTTTATAGTTTGTTATGAATGGTTTTACCTTTAATATTGGAATTAACATCTGCTCTTCATTTTATGATGTCTAGTTTAATCCTAGAAATGAATACTTATAATCAATAACTGTGATGATCCAGAATTACAATGCAAAGCTCACAAGACTTCAACTAGACTGAATTTAAACTCCAGATTCAAGACCCTCTTTTCTCTGTAGCATTGACTAGCTAGGTTGTTTGCCTAGATCTTTAAAACTTTCAGTGTTTGCTTTTCCCTGGAGTCCTTAGAATCTGCCATGGATGTGTA
Organism: Dolichotis patagonum; assembly: GCA_004027295.1. Taxonomy (NCBI): domain Eukaryota; kingdom Metazoa; phylum Chordata; class Mammalia; order Rodentia; family Caviidae; genus Dolichotis; species Dolichotis patagonum. Next base: position 16,359 of record PVJX010005576.1, on the reverse strand, counting down.
TACTTTGAAGGTAATTTGTATTAAGATTTTGGTCTTGCCCATAAAATGGAGCAATTTATAAAGATGAGAACAGAAATCAACACAATTGAGATTAATACAAAGAATTAATGAATCTGAGTTTGTTCTTTGAAAGAAAGCATAAAATTGATAAAAACCCTAGCCAATAGTATCAAAAAGGAGAAAGAAAAAAACTAAAATTCATTCAATGAAGAATGAAAAGGGTGAAGTCACTGCAGATCCTGTGGAAATTTGGAAGATCATCAATGAGTAATTCAAAAATCTTTACTTGTATAGTATGGAAAACACAGATGAAATGGACAGATTCCTAGAAATGTATGAATTACCAAGCTGAATCAATAAGACAGAAATACTGAAAAACCCAGTGTCAGTTAATAAAATTGAAAATGTAATAAAAAACTTATTAACAAAAAAATTCAAGTCCTGATGGAGTTACAACTAAATCCTACAAAATATTTAGACCAGATTTGATGCCAATAGTCCTGAAATTCTGATGAAATTGAAAGGGGAGCAATTCTCCCTAACTCATTCCTGAAGGCAAGAATTACTTGGATATCAAAACCAGAGAAAGACCCAACCAAAAAACAGTCTCCCTAAAGGACATACATGCAAAAATTTTCAATAAAATTCTCGCAAACAAAATGCAGCAAATCATCAAGATGATACAACATGATTAAATGGAAATCATCTCAGGAGTTCAGGTATGGTTTGATATATGCAAATCAATAAATATAATACACCATATCAACAGAGCCAAAGGCAAAAATCACATGATCATCTCAATAGATGCAGAAAAAGCTTTAATAAAATTCAGCAGTCATTCATGATAAAAACCCTACAGAAAATCAGAATACCAAAATACCATTATCATACCTCACAGATCTAGAGAAAACATTCCTAAAATTCATATGGAAACAGAAGAGATCTAGAATAGCAAAGGCAATCCTGGGCAAAAAAAAAAGCAAGGAAGGAAACATTGCAATTTCTGATTTGAAATTATACTACAAAGTTACTGTGATAAATTCAGCATGGCACTGGCAAAAAGCAAGCAAAGCAAAACAAAACAAAACAAACAAACAAACACCAGACCTAAGGATCAGTGAAACAGATTAGAAGATGCAGACAAAACTACAAACACATTCAGCTACCTTATCTTTGACAAAAGAGCCAAACATATTCAGTAAAAGATAGCCTGTTTAAAAAATGGTGCTGTAAAAACAGATTTTCCACATGCTGAAGGCTAAAATTAGACCCATGCACTAAAGTAAAGTAAAAATGGATCAAAAATCTCTGAACAACTACTTTGAAGATAACAATAAGCAATATATTAACCATTGTTAATCTATCATTTTGCTTTGAAATCCAGTATAATTTTTATGCTTTTTCATTTTAAAATAAACATATAAATATTAAAAGAGAAACACTAAATCTACTGAAATACAAAGTAGGTAGAAATCTTGAAGATATAGGGGTAGGCAGAGAGTTCATGAACAAAACCCAAACTGCATGTCAAATACTTCCAAGAATCATAAACTGGGATCTCTTATTTAAAAGTTTTTGGGTTGGGGATTTATCTCAGTGGCTTAAACACTTGCCTGGTAAGCCCAGGGTCATGAGTTCAATCTCCGATACTGGAAGAAAAAAACCCAAAGTTTTTGCACATCAAAAGAAATCACCAACAGTAAAAATAAAATGCAAAGAGTGGGACATAATTTGAGCCAAATGCCCCTTAGACAAAGGACTCTTATCTAGAACATATATATAACTGAAAAAAATGAAACCACAGTGATTATACCAGTCTGCACTCATACCAACAGTGGAGAAGGGTTCTTTTTCCCCACAGCACAAGAGCATTTGCTATCAGTTAATTTCTTGATGGCAGCCATTCTTTCTGGTGAAATAAAATCTCAATGTTGTTTTTTATTTGCAATTCTTGAATGACCCATGATGTTGAACATTTCTTCATAAATTTATCTACAGCATGTATTTCTTCATCTGAGAAGTGTGTGTTCATCTCAGATGCCCACTTTTGAACTGGGTCTTTGAATTTAGGGGGCTTGATTTTTTTTTCAATTCTTTATATGTATTGGATATGAGTCCTTTGTCTGAAGGACAGTTGGCTAAAATTTTTTCCTATTCTGTGGGGTTTTTTTTACTCTGTTGGTGATTTCTTTTCATGCCTATGTCTTGTATTCTGAACAACTACTTTGAAGATAACAATACACAATATACTGACCAGTGTGAACCTCCTATTATTTTATTTTGAAATACTGTATCATTGTTTTCTATTCTTTTTTTAAAATTTTATTTAAAGAGAAAAAAACCCAAACAAAACAGAATAAAGGGTAGCAACAATACAGAATTCCAAGGAAAGAAGGAAAAGAACCAAAAAAAAAAACCCACTAAGAAATCATTACTTGACAAATTACATACTGACATCTTGGAAATAGTTGTTCAAATTACAAAATTAAAACATGAAAAGTAGACATTTAAACAGTGACACTGTTAACAGTTCTGCTCCACGATCTGACAAAAACAGCAATATGGTCATCCATCTTACACACTGAAACATACATGCAATTATATCAAAAGGGTAAAATTAAACAAAACAAAATAGAACAAAGTGGGTCACAAGAAAGCAATGTAAGAGACATAAATTTCAAAGCTAGACAATTGGAGATATTCACTCTCTATCATATTGACTCTTGTTTTCTTCCAAACAGTTGTCCATATTGTCACATACAGGGAATTCACATGAAACAACATAGTATGGAACTGATCTGAACAGGAAGAGGAAGGTGTTTCAGGTCTTCAAGACCAGACAATAGGGAAACCAAGAATGGCTGTCATAGTGTCTCTCATTCTCTTCAAAACAGCTGTCCATACCTTCATGTGTGTTGAACTTAAACAAAACAAAACAAAACAAAACAACAAAACAAAACAAGCTAAAATCACTTTGAACAAAGAATGATAGTATTGCTGGATTTCACATCATGACATTATGGAATCAGCACTGGGTACTGTAGTGTCTCTTTTTCTTCAAAGTAGTTGTTCATTTCAACATGCATTATATAGTTGGTTCTTGTAAAGTGGTTATAAGCTCTACACATGCATGAGTCTCTACATGTATATCTATCCTTTCTGTATTAGAGGGAAAAACAAAACAAAGCAAGACAAAGCAAAACAATTCCTAGAAAAGCATGAAGCAAAAAGTCATATAAAACCATAATACAAGGTGACCTACAATGGTTACCATGATGTCTCAGCAGTATATAACAACATTAATAAAGACAAATCATTGGAGACATTATAAGACTTCAAAAGAAGGCAATAATCAAACCAGAGTGGGTATCTTAGTGAATCTTGTCATCTTCAGTGCAGTTGACTATACTCTTAGACTTGATACTATCAATCATAAGAGATTTGAATAAAATCAGTCAATACAAAATAGCAATCTAACAAATCAGATTCAAATAAGATCAGTCATAATAAGACAGTGTAAGTATACAGGGCTTCAGATTAAGTTGATAGGAAATTAGGGATGATTACCATAATATGTCCTCTTATTTTGGGGATAGCTGATCATATCCTCAAGTCTAGTGTAAGTAGACAAACTAGAACAGCATGTAATCCATCCAAGCAGAGTGATGAGACTAATGTAGATGTTACATCTTGTTACCCCATTAATAATATCCTATGCCTTCCTTTTTTAGACAATTCCTCCCCTTTCATTCCCATAGGGTACACTGCTTATTTTGGTTCCCATTGCCTCCCTATATAGAGCATCTCAATGGACCCTATCTCCTGATCTACTCTGCCTGTCTTTCTCTCTGTTAGTATTTTAAGGCCCTCTATACTAGAGATTACAGCCAATCTTCTCTGACTCATTTCTGCTATTCTATTTTTCTGCCATTGGTTGTCTATTTTTCTCTTCCACTCCACTGTCTGCCCCATTCACTGAGGCCTCTGTGCCACTGTTCCTGAAATGCTCATATTGTTTTTCTCTCTCTCTAAAATGTTCTTTGGTATTTCTTGTAGAATGGGAATGGTGGTCATAAATTCTCCCAGTTCCTCTTTGTCATGGAAACATCTTGCTTCTCCCTTAATTTCTAGAGAGTGTTTTGCAGGATACATCAATCTGGGCTGGAGGTTGTTCTTCAGGGTTTGAATTATTTCACTCCAAGCTCTTCTTGTTTTGATGGTCTGTGTTGAGAAGTCTGCCATGATTTTGATGGGTTTTCCTTTATAGGTAATCTGTTTCTTTTCTCTGATGGCTTGTAATATTCTGTTCTTATATTGAGTTTCAGGGATCTTGATTATTATGTGTCTAGGTGTAGCTCTGTTTTGGTTGTAGGTGGCTGGAGTTCTGTATGCTTCATATATCTCCATGTCATTTCATTTTTCTATGTTTGGGAAGTTTTCCTTAATAATTTCTGTGAATAGCCTTTGCAATTCTTGTGTTTTGAGTCCTTCTTCTTCATTCACATGCTTTATTCTTAAGTTATAGATCCTCTTGTCATCCTCTAGCCTTCCAATTGTTACTGCCTGCTCCCTTGTTATTTTTAAGAGATCTTCCCTTTCATGATCACACATTGAAAGCCTATGTTCAATTTTTGATAGTCTATCTTTAGTTTCTTGCAAGCAATTTTTCCAACTTTCTATGGAGTTTTTAGTTTCTTGGTAATCTCTTTATATTCTTCATTGAACATTTCTCTCCTTTTGTGTTGCTCCATTCTTCTGTCTCTGTCTTCTTGAGAGATGCCCAGCCTTTCTTTTATTAATCTACTTATCTCCTGTTTAACCTGAATTAATATTTCAGTTTTGATCTCATTTATGAGGTCCCAAAGATAACTCTTTATATCCACTGACACTGTGTTTGATTTTGCATGTTTGCTGCTCTCAATCTCTTTTATATTTACCTCTCCTGGATCAATATTCTCAGGTTTGGGGGTTGGGGGCTTTTTCTTATTTCTCTCTCTCATCATGTTTTTGGTTGCTTCCATACAAGTGTGTAGTGTAATTCCCAGCCCCTTTCTTGTTGGTTAAGGGTTCTTCTGGAGCACACAGGCTAGGGGCTTCTGCCCTCTGCAGTCCACTATCAGAGTGAAGTGCAAGCAAGGGCAGTACACACTGGCTCCTCCCCTCTGGGCCAGTGAACCTTCATGGGCCTTCACTGCATCAGTGTGTGCCAGGCTCAGGGAATTAATTGATTTGTGATGACCCACTGGGTCTCAGGCCAGTTCAAGCAGATCCCACCAATCTGCTCTGCAAGGTGGGCAACCAACTGAAGCCTCTTCCTTACAGAGTTAGGACTTTCCTGCCCAACTCCAATATGTCATCCAGTTGGTTGCCCCTTTCCTGTGGGAGGGTCTAATTCCCATCACTCACTGTGTGTTGATGCTGGTCCCTGATAAGTGCTGGGATCCCTGACCTCTGACCTCAGTGCGGCTGCAGTGTGAATTCATGGTGCCTCTGGGTGCGTCACGTGCAGGGCTGGTTCCCGGTGAGTTGTGGCAGGGCTGTTCAGCTCCATTCTTGGGCTGCTCAAGCCATTTGCATCAGTGCGGGTTCGGTTGCTTAAGTCAACTTTGGACGAATTCAGGTGGCTCGGCAAGAGTGCAGTGCTTGCTGATCTTAGCTTCTCTAATAGTAGCCTTGGGACCTTGTATTTGAGCAGTTTGTTTCCCTTCAGTTTCTTCCTGGGTTGAAAGAATCCACCTCACTCTGTTTGGGTCTCTTTAGGGTGTTCTATTCTGGCATTTGAGCTGTCTCTCTCAGAGAGGCTCCATATCCTGCTACCTCTAGGTCCTCCATCTTTCCTGTCTCCTCTCTTTTTTGTTTTTAAAATAAAAAAGAAACATCCCAAATTCATGTACCCAGTCCAATAATGGGCATCTGAGATGAACAGTGACTTCTCAGCTGAAGAAATACAAATGGTAAATAAATATATGGAAAAATGTTCAACATCACTGTTCATTCAAGAAATGCAATTTAAAACAACCCTAAGGTATGTCACCTCAGAAACAATGGTAACATCAAGAAATCAACCAATAACAAATGCTGGTGGGGTTGTGGGGAAAATGGAACCCTGTTCCACTGTGGACTGGTACAACTACTGTGGAAATCAGTATGAAGATTTCTTAAAAAGTAGCATTGCATGTCCCATTTGACCCAGTTGTCCCCCTTCCAGGTGTTTTTCCAGAAGAATTACAAACATCATACTATAGCAATATATGTGCAGCATATTTATAGCAGCATAATTTATAATAGCTAAATCTTGGAAACAACCCAAAAGCCCTTCAACCACCAATTGCATAAAAAGCATGTGGCTTTTTTATATAATGAAGTATTATTAAGCTATAAAGAAGGATAGCACGGAGGATTTTCTAAGTTAATGGATTCAATTGAGATTGTACTTATAAGTGAAATAAAAGAGACTCACATGTGTGAACACCATATTGTCTCCCTAGAGTAAGAAACTGAAAGAGTAAATAAGATATAAAATGTACACTACATATTTTAAAAGGGAAGAGATTACTCAAAATAGAAGAACAACTAGAATGGGTGAAAGGAGAAAAGAAGAAAGGAAAAAGAAGAAAATATAAATGTATATACACAACATAGCTTAGATAACTATACTATGAATTTCTATTAGTTCACTGAAAAGAATTGTTTGTGTTTATATTGTTTGGTCAATTTTTCATGCCTGTATCTTGTAATTTGAGTGGCTGCTTTGAAGATAACCAAACATGATATATTAACCATCATTAATTTCCTATTATCTTTTTCTGAAATTCTTTGTCATTGTTTTTATTGTTTTTTCTCTGTAAAATAAACAAAAAGATTTTGGATCTTGCTCTTCTATGTCTCTCCTTTCTGGATTTGTTCTCTAGATTTCTAATTACTTTGGCATATCTAAATTCTATTTTCTGATACTTGGATCAGTAAGTCTATAGTTTTACATTTATGTTCATTGCTCCATGGCATTTAGAAAAAGCCTAAAATATGATAATAAAATGTAATATTTTGATCACTATATTTTAGAACTGGCACTAAATTTACTGGCTTCAGGGCCCAGGATTTAGCTCAGTGGCTCAAACACTTGCCTAGTAAGTGTGAGGTCGTGAGTTTTATCTGCAGTACCAAAAAATATAAATATAAAAATAAAAATAAAAATAAAAATAAAAACATAGTACAAAATAAAAAAAAAATTATTGGCTTCAAATAACAACCAATGCAGCACTCAAGATTATCTCCACAGGTTAGTACCACTAACATCAAACATTAGATAAAATAAGGAGTCACTTACCATTATTCCTTGTGTTCTCTCATAGTAAAGCGTGTTTACTTTCCAGTTCAGTTCCTATGGCTTGACACATCTTGTGAAGTAAAATATACATCTTAGTAAAAGAATCTATGAACAATTCTATACTTGATTTTATATAAATAGCAACATGTAATATTTTACTAAATTTTCTCATATACAATTATAAAATTAAGAATATCAATTTCTATTCTGTTTTAGTCATACAAAGGAAATACAGTAGTTAAAAATCTTAGGGAGGGGTAAAGAGCTGTGGCTTGTGCAAGCAGTGGCCACCCCAGGGGGAGAACCAGCCAGTGTCTCCCGAGATCCATGCCATGTTGGAACTTAGGGTGTTGGGAAACTAAGCAACCTGTTCCCCTCCCAGGTAAGAAGCCGTGAGCCTACTGGTACGTGGGCTAAGAATCAAACATCCCATCCCCTCCCCCATTAGCAAATGGGAGCCAGAAGTCTGAGCATCTCTTGAGAGGCTGACCATATGCAATATAGCAAATATGGGGGATTTCCTCCTACCATCTCTTTGAAGGCAAATATTGTTATCACTGTTTTGCTTTATTCTGACTAATTGTATTGCTCTATTCAATATTCTGTTTTGATAAGTTCTATAATGTTCTGCATTTGGTTTGATTTTTCTATACCTGATTGAAAAAAAAACTATTGTGAAGATAGTGAGATATACTACAGCACCTATTACTGTCATCCTGGTAACATGTTGTGATGTTCTGTACCAATTTCACTGCACTGTCTCAATTGGCTTTGTTCTATCTTGTTCTGTTGTATTTCACTACTTTCAAAATAAAAAAAAATTAGGGAACAAAAAGTGGTATTTAAATATATGAGCCAAATAAATTTCAGAGAATATCCTCCTTATTTTATTTTCAAATTCTTAATACTGTGCAGTAATGTGCAGTAAGGTTTATCATAATGCTTATCATATCAGATGTGTTATGATTTTATAATTAAAGAGACTATGATATGATTCTTTTGTTGATCTACTACCAGATTGGAAAATCCTCATAATTAGACATTTATAGGCCTTTTGAAAATGCAAGCTTACTCCAAAGCTAAATGTAAACATGCATCATGAAAAAGAATGTGTCTTTGTTGTCTAACAAACTGCTGGGTAACATTATTACTAGGTAATACTACTATGCTATATATCTGAATAACATTGAATTGGTTGCCTAGATTTCCTATAATTTGACTTTTAAATTATATATTTGAGAATCCTACATTATAGATGTGAAAAGTAGCATTCATGGAAGTTTATGTAACAATACAATTTTTAAAAAGTTTTGTCTTACAATATGCCCGATAACCTACATCATTTTAGACATTGACCAAGACTTGTATATGAACTTTAACAAAGTAATATGTATTTTAGTACCAAATGCAGCTAACTCTATAGAGTCAGATGAAAAATATTCTCCATTAGGCAGCCAAATAACTTATTATTAAGCATTAACTAGGGCTTTAATCTAAAGAGTTAGGACACTAGGTTGCCTAGATAGTAGGTCATTCATTGCCCCATGGTAAAATCTGTGCAATATTTTCAGCTAATACATGGATATTGAACTTCACTCATTTCAACACTGAAAAATAACTTTCAACATCTAACAAAACTTTGTTATTAATAGGAGATAAAGAAATTTGAAATGCAAGGGTAGCTACTTTGCAATTATAAGTTTTGGTTATAGCTATTTAATACTAACTTACCACCCAGAAACTGGATATTCCTGATTAAAGTACCCAAATAATAATTTCGTGGCTATATTGTATTATAAAATGAAATAAAATTCATCTAACACTCTATACTGAATTATGTTAGAGTGAATTATAGGTAATACAGAATAGTTTCTTTAAAATGTTAAAATAACTTTGTTTTTGTACTGGGAATCAAACTCAGGATCTTGCACTTGCCAGGCAGGTACTTGTGCCACTGGGCTGTATCCCTGGCCCTAAAATAGTTTATTTTTAATATAAACAAAATAATAAAAAAAGTTTGTATAAATTCTATCACCTAAGTAATTCATTGACATTAAATTAGTCCTCAAAAATAATTAGAAAAATAAATGCTATCTAGTGAGGCACAAACTGAAAGGAAAAAACCTATCTTTTTCCTCTTGTTTCAAATACCTTCAATTTAATCCTAGTATTTCTTTGATTGAGTTTATTTTTATACTATTTTTTTGCTTCCTTCCACAAACATTAACACCAAATTAATCAGATTTCTTTTACTCTATATTTTTCACAAAGTATTGCATGTACATGCACACATACACAACACCTACATGCATGTGCACACATTTACTTTCTCATCTGAAAATTCTTAAAATTTTATACATAAAATCTTTATAAAAAGCCACTACTAGGATAACTGATCTCACATAGATATAGATGATATAAATATAGATATAGGTATCAAGTGTATTTATTATCACACTTTGTGATGTTTCCAATGGGTAAATTTCTATCAGAGAATTTCCTGAACAAAATAGTAGATGCTAGGAGCTGGAGGTTTAGCTCAGTGGCATAAGTGCCTGCTTGGCAAATGCAAGGTGGTGAGTTTGATCCCTGGCACCAAAAAAAAAAAAAGAGTAGATGGTTTTAAAATTTACCAAATATCTTCCTCAATACTTGCATCAATTTGTGCATCTGTAATCAAGATGCAAAAATGTCCTTTTCTTGCATTCTCATCAGCACTGAACACCATTAGGTGTCTACCATTTTGTAAATTTATTTTGAAAAATTCAGATTGCATTTATTAATTTCAGATTGAACATTTTATTTGAATTTGTATTTCTTTTACATTAAAATTTTCAAGAATATCTTTCCACTTTTCTCCTTTGACTTTTCCACTTCTATTGATTTATATGAGTGATCTGTAAATTAAGGTAATTAATTATATTTTACATGTTATCTTGGTTGCTTTTACTTTTTTCCTATTGCTGGGACAAAATACCTGATACCCAAAGTGAAGGAAGGAATGGTTTATTTAGCTTATGGTTTTTGGAGGTTTCAATCCATAATCAGCTGGCTCCAAGGCAGGGTGGCATGGCTCGAAGGGAACACTTCAATGCAGTAGCTATCAAAGGAAGCCAGAGCAAAAAGGAGGAAAAAGTAACCTCTTTTCCTCTTTTATAGTATATGCAGGCTACTCCTCCCCTCCCAAGGGCAGGTATAGCACCCACAAAATCTTCTTGCTCTCCTCTTGCACAGAATGAGAATATTTACAAAGTAAGAATCTTGGCTTCCTGGTGAGTCTCTCAGTTAAATTTCTGAACTTCTCAAGTTGACAATGTATCAACCGTAACACATGTTAGTAGTCTTTTTCTTTCTGTTTCCTTTGACTTTGTAGTTATGAGTTTACTCACACAGACATTTTCACATTAACTTAAAACACAATATTAACAAATAGGACTCTTTGTATGTTGGACTATATCTTAGCTTTGTTATCATCTATTGCTCTGTTTCTTCCCAATCACCAAATTCATTATTAAGGATATCTGATTTTTAAAGGATGAATGGAAAGGAATGGGGTGGGGGGACAATTTTGCAGCACAGAAAGAGCCTCTCTGAGAGTTGTCATCCACATGCTGCAATATAGCAATATGAGGAAGACAAGAAGGAGGGAAGTTTGTCCCTGGACCCAAGAAGGATCTAAAGCATTAATTGAAGCCTACAGAGACAGTGAAGAGAGAAAGTTAAATGAAGGAGGAGAAGGTAGCCAGTGGTGCTTTCTCCCTGAGACAGGACTTACTGTGCAAGAGGAGCAATTCAAGCCAACAGGCACATGGTCAATGCTGTGACTCCAGCAGCCTCCACAGAGAGACATGGCAGTGGAGGCTAGCAGTGGACATAAAGGACTTCACTAGCTGGTGGCGAGTGCTGAGGGCTTAGTTCCGTCAAATGAGAAAGTGGTTGGCTGGGCACCATCTTGGAGAGGATCTAGCTGTGCTCAGAACTCAGAGCACCTTTTAGCTCTATGTAGTAGCTCCCAGTTGGTCTCAGGCCCACAGAAAATGCACTGATGGCTGCAGGCAGAATGAGTCTAGTCTTGGCCAGAAGGTGCAGCCTCATTGAGATTATCCACTACCCCACCTGAAAGCTATTGCTGGCCTGCTAGTATAAAACAGTACAGATCTGGACTCTGTCTCCACACATTGTCTACCAGTGACAACAGAGACATACTTGGAAGTGGACTTTGTTTATTCTTTCTCTAGTATGTTTTTTGTTGTGGTATTTTTGTTTTTTGTTTTCTCCTTCACTGATTAATCTTGTTTTTATATGAGTGCGGACAAGGTTTATTGCCTCTTTGTGGTTCTTGTTATATTCTGTTCTTTTTATCTCTTCCTTCTCTCTTTCCTTCCAGGCTTCTGCACCAGTTTCCCACAGTTAGCATGATCTCTCTTTGTCCTATAGTCTGACTTGTAATCTCTTCCTCTTCTTCTATTTCTCTATTTTCTCCCTAAGCCCTTTTAAATTTTAACCCCTGAGAGAAATATTAACATATTAAGGATTTACATACTACAGATAATTTTCTGCTTTGTTTTATATCTTGTCATATAACCACAGCTCTAGTTCATATTGTTAAAGGTGGCAAATTAATGGTTACCTCAGGTTGTCATTTCTAGGCTTTAGTTTGATGTTATTTGTTATTGCTGATGCTTCCATTTTACCAAAAGTGACATAACAGTTCTAACCAGCTATTCTTCCTCGTATTTTAAGACTGAAGTTAAATAAGGGTCATAGAAAATAATGTGGCATGGTGCCAAAGAACCAGGAGCTGCACCAAGCAGGCACAAGTTCTTATCCCCAACAAGCTGAAGATGTGGCATCTTGCAACAGACTCAAAATTCAAAAACTAGCTACATCTGGAAGATACCTTGGAGAAATAGGTATTTCTTAAGGATTCTAAATACTAGCAATAAAGCAACCCACCATATGGAATTTACAAGAATCACCTTAGGAATTAAACTAAAAGAAAAGAAAACAAAATGAGAAGACACTTAATCAAGATGCAACCCCAGACATCCATTTGACCAAAGACAAACCCAGTGTGCAATGGAGTGGGACAACCAGAAAACCACCCATCTGGCCTCACTGAAGTGATAACAATAAAGTAATTTAATGAGGCTCTAGGAAAAATCAAGCCAGAAATAATTTCTCAGACAACTATAGAGGGTATCCACAATGAAAACCATGCTTAGTGACTCTAGAACAGATACAGAAAAAAAAAGTGAGGATCTTAAGAAAATTATGAAAGCCATGAATGTTCAGCATAGGAAAGAAATAGAATCCATAAGGCAAATTCAAGCAGATATCCAGGAGAATAAAAATTCCATTGAAAATATCCTCAGCAGTATAAGCCAATATAAAGACAGATCTCAGATATAGAAGACAGGATTATAGTTAGCAATCACAAAAAGAAAGATTTCTTTAAAATGACAAGGGACCATAAGAAATCAATTCAGCAGCTCTTAAATGAGGCAAAAAATAAAAACTTAACATTGATTGGAGCCAGTGAAAAAAGCAGGAAATCACACAATGATATTACAAAAACAGTTCACAGATGTCATGGCAGAAAACTTCCATGGTAGGGAAAAATAATTTGACATACTGGGGCTGAGAATTTAGCTCAGTGGCATAAGCACCTGCCTGGCAAATGCAAGGTCATGAGTTCAATCTCCAGTACAAAAAAAAAAAAGAATTTGACATACTGATAAGTGAGGCATATAGAATTCCAATTAGCCACGATTAAAAAAAAAGTCTATGACTGGCATATCATAGTGAAGATTCCAGAAATTCAAAACAAGAATAGGATCTTAAAAGCTGTAAGGGAGAAGAAACAAATCATCTATAAAGGAAAGCCCTTTATGGATCAGAATCACAGCTGACTTCTCAGCACAAACCTTGAATTCAAAGAGAGCTTGGAGTGAAGTATTTCAAGTTGTAAAGGAAAACAATCTCCAACCCAGATTGATGTACACCACAAGGCTATCTTTGTGATGGAGTGATGGAGAGTAAGGCACTCCCATGAGAAAGAAGACCTGAGGAAATTATGAACATCAGCATTCCAAAATGTTTTGAAGGATGTTCTAGGAAGAGATAGCAAGGATGACAACCACATGAACCCCAACAGAAGGAATCCTCCAAACAAGGCCAAAAAATTTAAACTGAAAAGGGATCTTAATAACCTACTGTCACAGAAAGATGCATCAACTAGACAAAAGATAAAAAATGAAATATTAGAACTGAGCCAAAATTTTGAACAAATGGACTTAGTATATGTCTACAGAGTATTCAACCACACAACTTCAGGGTACACTCTTTTCTATTTGGTGTTGTTCTCTAAAATAGATTACACACCAGCTCATAGCTCATGCAAAGGAATTGAAATTATACTGTGCATATTATCAGACCATAGTGAAATGAAATTGGAAATCAATAGCAAAAGAAACTACAAGAACTTCATAAACATGGAAATTAAAATCCACCCTCTTGAACAATCAATGGGTCACAGATGAAATTACAGTCATCAAAGAAATTAGATCATTTCTACAATTAGATGATGACAGTGCAACATACCAGAACTTGTGAAAGCAGTCCTAAGATGGAAGTTTACAACAGTGAATACCCATATCAGGAGAACAGAGCAAGTGCAAATAAACAACTAAGTGGCAGACCTTAAACTTCTAGAAAAAAGCCAAAAGTTTGTTATGAGGTAGGAAATTATAAAGATCAGAGCAGCTATTAACACATGAGAGACTAAGAAAACAATACCAAAAATCAGTGAATCAAAGAGTTGGTTCTTTGCAAAATAAAATAAAATCAACAACCTTTGGCCAACCTTATGAAAAAAAGGAAAGGAAACACTTAAATCCACACAATTAGGAATGAAAAGTGTCAAACTATAACAGAATCTACAGAAACCCAGGTTATCTATACCCACTTTGAGAACTTGTATTCTAATAAGATGGAAAATACAGAAGAAATGGACAGATTCCTAGATACATGTGAATTACCCAAGTTGAATCAAGAAAATATAAAAATGCTAAATAAGCCAATATCAACAAATGAAATCAATGATGTAATAAGAAACCTACCAAACAAAAATCCAGTCTTGATGGATTCACTTTTAAATTCTACAAGAAATCTAGAGAAGACAACACAGCAAAACAACAAATAATAAGAAGAAATGTGAGGACCAGCCAATGACTAAAAAGAAGAAAGAAACACTGTAGCTTCTTTAATTTCTACAAAACTGGTTTACAAGGGAAGGTAGGAATTTTCAGACTTGCGGTGACTAAGCACATAATAGGAGCTGTTGTGTTAGAAGATGTCCACAGAAACATGGGAATAGGTTTTTGTAAGGATGATTCCCCATCGGAATTCAGAGATATAATATTTTATGAGGAACATTTTTAAAGATTTTCTCATAGGATTTCTGAGATTAAATTATTTATTTCCTTTGAAAATATTTCTTCTTATTTTAAGAGACTTCACCTAAGTTAAAATATGGTTCTAGATCAGTTTCAACTGGTAGATAATTACAAATGACTTTTTCTAATAGGATGATGTTTTCAATTTTCCCAGCCCCTACTGAATATATTATAGATATGAGTAATTTAAGGCAATTTTACTTAGTATTCTTGGCTCAACAATTTAATTTTACAAATAAATTATTTATCCAGTTATACATGCATAGGATTTTTACACTTGAAATGTTTGTACACATCAATGAAATAAAATAAATTCATGTTGGGACTAGCTCACCAAAACTAAAATTAAAACAAAGCAAAACAGACAAAAATCTGAGAACTACCATAAATAAACAAGTACACTAGGCAAGTTGAAAATGAAATGCAGTTATTTAAAAAGTGTAGAAAATTACCTGCCTACATGGTAGAGAAGAAAATGCACATTATATGATATTTTTATTTTATTTTAATTTGAGAAAAAATTTAAAAACACAAAATAGAAAAAATGAGAAAAAAAAGTAGAATACAGAATTCAAAAAAAATTAACATCATAAAATCACTAGTGGATACATTACATATTGTTATCTTAACAATGGTTTTTAAAGTTACCAAATCAAAGCATAAAAAGTGGCTAGACACTCAAACATTAACAGTGCAAACTCTTCTGTTCAATGATCTAACAAAAGCTCAGTAATATGGTCATCTATCTTACACACTATATATGCCATTATATCCTTTAGAGCACTTTCCTTCCCTTTCACTTTTACAATATCAATTATAGTTATTATACTTTTATATCTATTATACTTTTTGGATACCATTATTCTGTCAGTTCTTATTATTTTTACAGTAGAGAGACAATTTATTTCACTAATGAGGATATTCTCAAGTTGCCTTAATTTACATATAAAAGCCTCAAGATGATCCTTTTTTATAGCTGAATAGTATTGCATTGTATAAAAATACCACTTTTTTATCCACTCTGTGGTGGATGGGCATTTTGATTGTTTTCAAGATTTAGCTATCACAAATTGTGCTGCTATGAACATGGGTACACATATATCACTATGACATGACCTTTTCAATTTTTCTGGGAAAATACCCAGGAGGGGAAAAGCTGGGTTGAATGGAGCTTCCAATCCTAGTTTTTTGAGGAATCTCCATACTGATTTCCACAGTGGTTGCACCAGTCTGCACTCCCACCAAGAGTGGAGAAGTGTTCCTTTTCCCCTGCAGCGTGGCCCACATTTGTTGTCAGTTGTTTTCTTGATGGCAGCCATTCTTTCCAGGATGAGATGAAATTTCAATGCTGTTTTAATTTGCATTTCTCAAATGACCAGTGGTGGTGACCATTTCTTCATGTATTTATTTGCCATTTGTATATCTTTATCTGAGAACTGTGTGTTCATCTCAGATGCCCATTTTTGGAGAGGGTCTTTGAATTTGGGGGGCTTGATGTTTTTCAGTTCTTTGTATGTTCTTTGTATGTTCAGTCCTTTGACTGAGGGATTGTTAGCTAAAACTCTTTCCCTTTCT